>JASMMZ010000001.1:22687356-22753058 GCA_038502455.1 Anisogramma anomala | reverse complement strand
TTGTTGTTGTTGTTGTTGTTGTTGTTGTTGTTGTTGTTGTTGTTGTTGTTGTTGTTGTTGTTGTTGTTGTTGTTGTTGTTGTTGTTATTGTCGTTATTATTATTGTTATCGTCGTCTCTATTATCGGCGGCGTCGTTTTATAAGGAGAGCTGGCTGCCCCCCGTGTTTTACACTACATGCCTTTGGGTATGGAGTAAAGAATAAGGTTGCTATCCTTATAATAACATACGAAAACGCCGTCGAATTTACTTATATAGTATATATATAAGCTCGCCCATTAGGAGGTAATGGCGGTCGCCGTTTTTCTGGCCGCTGGTTGTTGTTAAACAAGATATTAGCCTTAGTTTTTTCTTATATATTGAAAGAGTATATGTTAAATTAGAAACCCTCGGATAATGTATTAAAATTATTGAATGAATAAGTTCTTAACAATGTATTAAGAGAGTATATGTTCAATGAATAAGCTTTAAACTTTGTATTAGGAGAGTATATAAAGGATAATAAAGTTTCGGATTACGTATTAGGGATGTAATTAATTATCGAGACGGCGGGCGCATAATAGGGCTTTGGCAAATAGCTTTAGTATTATCAGTGTTATTTTGTTTGTAGCAGTGGTAGTAGGACGAGGTATTCGTCAGTGTATTCATTTGCAGCGGCGGACGTAAAATACAGTACATAAAGCATGTCTATTAGCAGGTAGTGATACATACCTAGGTATGCTATTCTAGTGTTTTACGCATCTAAGATGCCTCACGGCTTACCTTAGCGAGTCGCGCCTTTAAACGGCGGGTCCGCTTCGCTATTTTCGTCTCATTTATACTATAAATAATTAGTATGTTACATTTAGAGAAGATAGATATTACATATTACGGCTTAAATCGTCGATGTTACATTTTGGGCGCTTTATCAACGTTGCGGACGATGGTGGGGTTTTGACCCGCGATAACAATGTGAATTTTATAATTTTAAAAACCCTCCGCTTTTGCCTTTGGGGGGTAGGAGAGAGGGGGGTGGCGGTTGCAGCGGTGGCGGGTGGAAAAGAGCGGAAGATAAAGGTGGGGATAAACGATATGTTGCAGTTGTTAGGGATGGTATTGGCGGTGCAACGCGCGGCGGTTGCGGCGGACTTAGAGCGATGCCGTTAACACGTTAAACAGCGCCTCTTAGAGCGGTTTTTTACCCGGCATTTATATAAAATTTTAGGATATAACATTAATGAAATGCTGAATTCATACAAAAACGTCGAATGGTTAATTAAAACTAGTTATTTAGGCGTGCGAGCATAAAATGGCTTATTGGTAGTTAACCCTACAAATAGTGGCGCGTTATTAAAGAGAAATAAGTTTTCCCTAAACCAATAGCGATATACCTTTTTATAATAGCTTTAAAATACGTAATATCAATACGTATACCGTTATAATTACATCTTTATAAAGATTACCAACCTTCTAAATTAACCTTTTAAAACAAGCATATATTAACATTACTACCGAATGATCAACTACTTCTTAGAATAAATTACCATGTATAAACTATATTATATTGTTGTTATTCAAGTATAGATACGAAGCTCTTTCAAAAATTGCATTGTACTATCATTACTGAAGTATAGATACGGAGCTTACATAAGAAAAAAATTACTAACATGGATATTACTAAATATCACTATAGTTAGCAAATGTAGGGTGCTATATTTTTGGAGTGTATGATAGCATGTCGCGATACAGGAAGCATTCTTGTAAAGTGCATGATAGAGTGTCACGCTCTAAGAGAGACATTGACAGAATGCATGGTAAAGTGCCACGTTTGAGGTAAGAGCTTAAGAGCTCTAACTTGAGGCGTGCACTCTCCAGATGTTTTTTGTCCCTCTTGCCACTTATCTATCATCAATACTATCAATCTTACTATTCTGAATACTGTTTTCTTCATACGTTGACGTACAGAGCATATAGACAGAGGTAAAACGTAAGATTTTAAATTAAACGGTAAATTTTCCCGGCGTTAAATTACGTTTTTTCGCGTAAAACATTACAATATCACGTAAATTATGTCGGATTGAAACCTTTATTAATACAAAGAATTACTATTTTCACTTTTTTTTAACAAGTGTACAGAAAATTAAAATGGTTATAATGACTTATTACGCCTGTAGCGATAACGACAGTAGTAAAGATCTCAACACTTTTATGACGATACTTTCTGTTTAATAATACAACTTAAACTCAACGCTGTATTTTATTATTAAGTTGATAAATATAAAATTAAGAATTTGTAAAAAAGAAAACCTCTTTTTCAATACTTGGAAAACTTTACCAACGAAAGCCTATAATATATCTTAAAAATATGTTATGAGGTTCTATTAGAATAGTAGTAATTGCAGTGCAGTAGGTCAATTTTACTTATAGTAAAGTTGACTATACTGACTGCAAGTTGAGTGTATTGTTCTGTGTAAACATACTGTATTAGACGCAAGTTAAATACAGTATGCGTCTACTTCATACTAAGGCACGGGCCAAGAAATTGGCCATACAAATTATTGTGCAGAGCGGCTAGCGGTCTGCCAAACCTAGAACAATACATCTATCACTTGACCACATAATACTATAGTTACTTCAACCAATAGAATCAACAATGTTGCAACGTCTAAAGCCCTAAAAATAGACTCATTATTATTTTTAAAAACTTTTAACGTTCCGTAATTAATCCCTTATTGCCTTTATATACACTTAAAAACTAGAACTAATAAATTACTGTAGCTCCATTCATTGATATACAGCTCTATTACTTTTATGCTATTAGTAAGCCTATCTGTCCATAATAAGACTTTATTATTACAACGTAGTCGATTCCAATTTTTGTGATTGAAGTAACTGGTGCTTTATTAAAAGTGGTGATGTGTTACTTCTAAGTTTGGCAGTCCGCTAGCCAATTTGCACGCTAATTTGTATGACCAACTAAATTAACCTATGCTACATATTGAAGTAAACACTTACTATACTTAACTTGTAGTTAATGCAGTCAAATATCACTAATTATAGTTAGTTTACAATCAATACAATCAACTGCTATTAATATAGTGAACTTAACTATACTGCAATTAATTGCTATTCCAACACTAACGGTTTTTTATTTTGCATGCGTATGCCATTGTATCCAATCAATTACTTATAGTAAGCCCTGAATTCCCTCCACAATTCAAATGCTAAACACCTATTAATTCCACTCAATTTGCACTAAAACTAACATCAATTACGTTTCTTTACTTTACATTTCCGAGTTTTTTGTTCCTTAACTCACATATACAAATCTTTCACTACAGACTTTTGCGTATTACGCATGCCATCAATTATGTACCCTTTTCCAATAATTTTAAGCCTAATTTTCTTGCACACTATAACTGTCACGATTACCACTACTGCTACCCTAGTAGTTTTCCAATTTTCCAAGGCATCCCTATTACTCCAAGTTACGTGCCAGGCGATTCACGTAGCCTTCGACTCGTACGGTCAACATATTGCTATCTACCAACCTTTCCAAGGTACTAATAGCCATAATCTTGGTTATAATATCGATAAGATTATCTTTATCATTAATTTACAGAAACTTATCCATTTTCTAGGTTTCGTATACCTTCTTCAAAGTTATTATATTTATTATTGAACGGTTTGAATTAATCGTTTCCAATCTTAATGATAAATTTTAAAAACTTTGAAAATTTAGTTACTGTTGGTAAGCCTTAGACGTTGCAACGTTGTTGATTCGATTGGTCCAAATCACAGTATTATTACGTGGTCAGATCGTAGATATATTGTTATAGGTCTGGCAGACCGCTAGCCGGTCTGCACTATAATTTGTATGGCCAAGTGCTTAGCCTATACCCTAAAATGAAGTGCAGCGTACTGCACTCGACTTACACCCAATGCGGTAAGTCCGCAGACTTACCGCACAAAACATTACATTTGTAGTACGGTCAACTTTACTATAAGTAAATTTGAACTACTGTACTGCATGGAATACTATTCCAACAGTTATATAATATGGTTATCGAAAGAAATTTCAGCTATTAGGTAATAATTTTTAATCTAAAGTGAATTACTATATCGATATCAAAGCCTACTATGGTAACATAACCTCTTAATACTAATACATTTCGTATTACACCTAGAAACTTAATAGATATCGCCTATACCAAGTTATCAGTAATCATAAATTACATTTTAAACATTTCATCGGTAAGGCGTATTATCAAAGAAAATATTAACGATATAAAACTAATATTATTCGAATAAACTTCATCCGTAAATTTTTTAAAGTTCTTTATCGTTAAATTTACCAAAACCATATTAATAACTTTTTTCTCAGTTATCTATTTTTTATTAGAGTTTCTGATTTAACCGATTAAAATCTTCGTTTTATATGTTTTGGACCTGTGACATAATCAACAAGTCGAACAATACCTCCATTTAATATAATATAATGATGTAAGCTATACATGCCTTTTATTTTACATATTATTACAATTTTACCTTGTTGATTTTGTTAATCGTTATTGAATTTGTAATTTGCTCCCTTTAACGTTGGTTAAGGTTCGTGCTATAGATATAATAATCATCATTAACATTATGAACCCGGATTAACAATCTTTCCAAATTAAATTATATACTTTTTGCTAATATTTCAATCAGATTACACTTTGAAAGGCTTAACCTTTCGAAAACACTTTATTCCACTTCCATTAACTTAATCTTTTCGAGGAAAAAGATATTATTAATTTATATTTTAATGACACCAAAGTCTTTTGTTAACGTAATTGAAAAATACGAGTCGAACATTATAGTCTTTATACCTAGCTTATTTTTCAAATGCGTTTAATACTTTCAAACACAAAAAACATATAATTCGGCTGATTCGTATGAAGGTTCAACTTATCGTATTACTGCATCAACCGTAAAATTATTTCTCAATTTTTTCTGCAATTCAAATAATATAATTCGTTTAAATTTTGAAGCGGATGATATATACGTTTAAATTATGCTACAGCTATTTAAAGAAAACCTACTGTTTGTATCAATAATTAAACTAATAGCAATTACGACGATTAAACCATATCTAATATTCTAGATTTTAAATGATTTAGTAAGGATCTAATTTTTATATTCATTAACGTTTCTGTTAGTAAGCCTTAGATGTTGCAACATTGTCGATTTTATTGGTCTTTGAAGTAACAGTAGTATTGCATGGTCAGATGGTAGATATATTGTTCTAGGTTTGGCAGACTGCTAGCCGGTCTACACTGTAATTTGTATGGCCGAATACTTGGCCCGTGCCCTAGAGTGAAGTGCAGTATGCTGCACTCAACTTACATCCAATGCGGTATGTCCGTACAAAGCAATACACTTACAGTACGGTCAACTTTACTTACAGTAAAGTTGATCTACTGCATTACATGCAATACTTTTCCAACACTGACAGCTTTTTAGTTTGTACGCGCACGTCAGTATGGCTAACTAATCTTTTCCAGTTACTACTAAATTGCCTCTTCATTAACTAGCTAGACCGTTGCCAATCCCAGTTAACATCCATATTGAATTTCACCTAATTGCATGTAAATTAACCTTATTCAACCTCAATTGCTCCATTATCCCAAGGTCCGAGTTTATCAACTCTTACAAAAAGTTTTTCCGCCACCAACTTTTGTAAGCCTTCACTTTAATTATGCTACTTAAACAGGTGGCCATTCTTTATCCCCTGACAGTCTTCTAATCTGCCAGTATCTCCCTGTTAACCATCACGTGGTTTGGGCTTTTTAGGTGGCTTATCTACGTATCCCTTAATACGTACAGTTAGCCTGTTATTGTCTACAAACCTTTTTAGGGCTTTGTTTGACGATGTATTTGTTATAGCCTTAACAGGGTTGTCTTTTCCATCGATTCATCGAAACTCCTTAATCTTCTTCCCTTTATATGCTTCGTGAAGTGCCATTATATTAATCATCAAACGCTTTTCACTGGTGTTTATGAGCTTCGAAAGGCATTTAACAGGGCTTTTTAAATCGGTATAAATTACCACCAGAATAGAAGGAATCTTTATCTACCTATTAATAAGGTTAAGAGTCTCTTATAGTACTATGCTTACGTTAAAACCCGCTATTATGCCGTAGACCTCCGATTTAAGCATATTCCTTATTTTTTTTATACCTAACAGAAGTTTAGTAAATTAGGTTGCCAGTAATATTAAATTGGGTTTTCCGTCTGTTTTCGTTAACGAAGGTTATTAGGAGGCCTATTTGTAAAGATAAGTCGTTGTTATTTGTAATGGACCCGTTCGTAAAGATTATTAACCTAGCTTTCGATAAGTCAATTGAAACTATATTAATCCTGCAGTTTAGGTTTCGTATTTTTTTCTCAAGCTTTTTATTTAGTGTGTTAAAGATTTTATCTGTTAGGTTTCGTATTTATACAACAATGGATAAATCGTACGATATTTACGCTTAATATAGGGTAACTATATAACTACCACAAGCACGTTATTCGAGGTACCATTGAGCTTCAGCCGAATTAATCTTGTTAATTATAGCAAAAACGGTGATGTGACCCTTTTGGTAAAAGCTAAGGCCGGTATTAACACTAAGTATACGAATTAACGATTTATTAAAATTAAATTGGCTATGTTTCGTTAACATAGTTACCTGTTTGTAATTTTAAAACTTGGAGTTCATAATCTCCTGTTGCTTCATTACCATAAATTTAACTGTTCTAACGAAAAGGGTATCTTCAATTTGTATGCCTATTACTTTGAAGTCATTTTCTTATATCATTAGTAAACATAGGTCATACGTTAAAGACTTTAGTGTTAGCCGGAATTTAAAAAGCGATTAGTAGATTAAAAACCAATAAACGCTTATTTCGACCAGTCTATATAATGGTTTGATATACTGTATTACCTTTTTTAAAAGGTGAATAGCACGTAGCTCTTGCGGTAGTTTTAACAGTACGATCCTTGATAGATTTATTACTAATTACATATAGGTTTGCATAACGTTACGACTATTAAGTATCAACTTACCTTTAATTTTTCCTAACAAATTTATTATTAAAGTAATTATTGATAGTTAGCTGATCCTTTAAATTGTTAGAGATTACATAAGAATCTAATCTTTGCCTTTATCGCCGTATTCCTAAGCAATTAGTCGTAATTTTTCGTACAACCGCTCCGTAGTTTTACCCTTAACTTTTTAGATAATCTTTGATTTAAAGATTGTAACGTTTAGGTTTTAAAGGTTAAAGTCGGTTTTTGGCACGAGTTATATAACTCCTCGAGTTAACAAGCCATCGCTTTCTTTAAAAGGTTTACCAAAGCTTTTGATGATCCCTGGTACCATAAGCTTTAATATCAAGTTTTTGTTATCCTTTTTTTTCCTGTTTACCTAAGTAATATTGTAAGTAAGGCCCAGTATATATTCCTTCTCTTTAATGTTCCTTTTTTTCGGGGGTTGTCCGCGTCGGTGGCGTTTTATCGACTTATCGATAATAGGTAAGGGAGGTTTATATTGGTTTTGTCGTTTAACTTAAAGTTCTTCATTATTATTAACCTTAATATAACGCTTAACCTAGGTAATTTAAAAATATATAAAATCGTTGGCAGTTTCAATAACTATTTTAAAGTTTGTAATACTTAAGATCCTATATAAGCTATTCCATTTACCTATATCCCGCTATACAATGATTTTACTTTGTAATGACAAAGTAAATATATCGATTATTAAGGGGTCATTCTTAGTGTTAAGGGTGTTATTAACCTGGCGACGTGCCGATTCTCTTTGCAGTTCCCTTAAATATTTACCGTAGGCCGTAACCAGTTTTTCAGTACTTGCCGAGGGCGGAAATTTACTTGTCAGGCGTGGATACGCTTTAAATACCAGTAATATTGGCATTAAGCCGTTAGGGCCCATAGTATTGTTAAGTATTTTCACTGCTATTTGTAGGCATACTTCCGGATCTGTAAAGCTTTCAATTTTCAATTCAAGGATATTGTACGTTCAAAGAAGTAGTTTGTATGCCCTTTTAATCTTTTCAATACTCTAGTAGGCTTTTACAGGCACCTGTTTACACTTAATACCTATTATCTTGGCATTTTCCTAAAACTTTACCGCCGTAAAGTTGGTGCCAGTATCGTAGACGACGACGTTAGGTAAACCCAGGTACGTGTTAATTTACATCTTTAGCGTTTCCTACGTATTCTTTTCTGAAAGGGACTTTAGGAACTTAGCTTTTTAAAAAAAGTTTACGGAGTTAACGATGTAAAGAATAAGCTTATTATTTAAGTAAAACACATTAATAAAAATCTCGTGGTTAAAGTTCTTTTCATCTTTTAATATAAACTTAAATTTCCGGGGGGGTTAAATATACGTTTAGAAATGGTGGCAAAGTCTTTTGATAACTTTTGAGGCCAAGTATTTCACATCTTTATGACCTAAGAATTTTAGGACTTTGTATAGCCTATTAACGGCTAGATAATTAGTATTTCTGGCTCCGTTAGGTCCAAAACCATTGTTTCTGGGCCTTAAAAATAAAATTATAGGTGCCTCTACTTAAAGTCGAGTGGAAACCTCTAGCCGTTTTTGACCAACTCGTATACATTAACGTCGACGTTGACGCCAAGGCTTTTTATGTCCTTGAAACAAATTAGAAAAGAGTTCAGGAACTTGAAAATATAAAACGTAATTTCTCCTATAACAATTTACATTACCGTTGTTCCTAGTAATAATAGTTGTTCGCCTGAGCCAAAGCCAACTTTAGCTTTGCTAGTATCGTGACGATTGATCTTAGTGGCTATAGTTCTCTTACTCCGTAATGTCACGTATTACGAAAAGCCTCCTGTTCAGTACCTTGCTGCCCTAGTGTCTGGAATAATACCTTAAAACGTGTGGTTCGTATAACTATCACGAAGGTTAAAAGTATATAAGAGATTAGGGGTATGGTTAAGGTAAAGGTAAGGGTCTTTACCATCCAAACTGTATAAGAAGTTATAGTCAGCTAGTTACTAGGTTATACTATAAGCAATATCTTTTTGTTACTTAATTTATTTACGGGTATTACCATTAATTAGCTTATTTCCTTCGAATTTTGTAACTTGGTTTAAGTATTTTTATTTAAAAGTGGTGGGGTACCGAATGTAATATATTACCTTTTTGTTGTTTCGTTTAGCGGGGGGATGCAGAGTTAATTAGTAACTAGTTTTGTCATAGATCTAACATTGTTTGCCATTATTACGACGATAGAATTAGCGATTAATAAGTCCAATTAAAGCTTGGATTTATTGGCGTTAGCGTGATTATTGCTTTTAGTTTAGAGCCGAGTTCGATGGGCTAGATTTTAGGAGTTGTGGGTGCCCGTAACCATACTTACGGTCGACGTAATTGATTACTATAAGGTCTTTTTCTTTTACGTCAAAGAATTTTCCAGCTTAAGGATATATACCAAGCGAAGTTGGTGTGCGCGTTATTACAATAATAAACAAGAAGCGTAATTGGCTAAAAAAGCTTTCGCAGGTGGTATCTAAGAGTTGTAAGGCGTATTCAAACTCTTTAACACCCGTGACTGTTACCTGTACCTGTTCGCGAAGTGTGGTTTCACTAACATAAGCTTTTTCTATTACTTTCTGACATAATATTAGCTTATTAAGCATCTAGTTAAAAATATCCATTGGTAATTCCTCCTTTTTTTCTTTGTCATTATTGTAGTTCACCTTGTAATAGCCTAGTTTGTATAATATTAAGCGAGGTGGACTTTGTATTCTAAGTGGCACTTTATATCATCGTAAATTTCGCGGAACATAGTAGCTTTAGTTAGGAAGGTTAGGTAGTAATCTTTTGCGTGATCTGTGAGGATTCCGGCAAATAGTAAGTGAAAACCTGAAGTAAAACCTCTCTTTATTTACAGATGTTTAGAAATGGTATTATCTTGTAATTGAGGAGGTTCTAGGGCTTCCTATCGTACTTCTCTACTTCATTTCAAATATTAGCAAAATCCGTGAATAACTTATAGTTGATGTTAATTATCCTGCTGGATCTCGAAGAAAGGTTACAATAGTTATCTTACTAAATGATGTGTCCTAATGGTTTAAGCCATAGGATTTCCGAGGTACAAGGTTAGAGATAATTACCAGTTGCCTAACCTGAGGAATAAAGTCCTGTAATAAGACTTATAGTTAGTTCTCACACTTAGATAAGTCTAAAGGGAAAAGGGTTTTAAGTGGTTTACCGATTATAATATTAAGAAGCGATGGGTATTTAAAGGTTTTGAGAGGCCTGACGATCTTTCTTAATTGACTGATGTAAAGTGACGACGTTAATACCTTTAGCTTCGTTGGCAACCTTTGCTTTATGTATTCTACAACCGTTTAGGACATACTCTGTACTGTTACATAAAGGCACTAAATTACCGAGTAGGTTAACAGGTATTTTATCGCTAACGTATAAAAAGACTTGATTTAGTTAAAGGTAAAGTAACGGTCCTTTAAAGAATATGTATGGGTATTGAGATCCTTTAACGCATTTCTCTTTTCCTTAAGAATCTTAAGGATCAGGTTTTTAAGGGCGTTCTTTAAGTTAAGCTAATTCGAAAAGGGTTTTTACCAGCTTAGTAAAGCTTCCTTTTAGTACATAAATCCCTTGGCGCTCAAGTTTAGTCTTTAGTTTAAAATTGACGGTTTTTTAAAATGTCTTTTACATCTCTGTGATCTAGTTATCGAAAAATTCGCGATACTTGCGAAAAACGAGATTAGAGTTTTTACTGCCGTCATATTCTAATATGAAATAGCCAACAAAGTTAGTTAGGTATTCCTCGGTTAATTCCTTATCAACGTCGTATTCCTAAAGGTTGTAGTTGTAAAACTTGGCAAAGACTGATCCGAGGGTATTAAATTTCTTTATAAATACCTAATTTGGAGCTATCTTGATAGTTTAGCTTATGTAGGGCGTGGAAGACGTGTGATTTGTTGATCTTAGGTATAGGGGCTTAGTGGTTTTAAGCGTGGAGTCACGTGGGGATTTAACGAATTGATAATTTAGCGTAAGGTTGCGTAACATAGCTTTTTTAGTACGACTTGGCGATTCTTCGTGTTTTCGCTTAGAGTAGCGGATTTGACGATTAAAGTTGATAAAAAGAGAGTGAAAAAGAGTTAAGTATGGGCAGATATTTAGTATGGAGGGTAGGGGCCAAGGTTATTATTGTTGGTGAAGGGCAAATATTGTTTGTTGTAATTCGTAAGACTTAGTCGTTTTTTTTGTAATATTAGCACCCATAGTAGTACTTACTTATCCGTTTGCCAACTTACCGAACTTTAAGACTTTTAACAGTTAATTTCAATGTTTTTAAGGATCTTTAGTAAAGATTTTTTAGTATTTTCGAATAGCGATACCGTTATTACCTCTAAACTGCCGTAAAAACTGACGTAGCCTAGAAGTTTTCTTTACTTACTGCCGTGAAAACCGACACAGCAGTAAAGGCACTTCCCAAGAATCTTTCCTTTACCTTAGCCGCCGTTGATAACATAGAACGTAACCAGAAAATATCTTCTTCTTCTACTTAGCCAATCTATGCTTAACTTAATAAGCACTGATTAGTGCTGGTAGGCCTTAGACGTTGCAACGTTGTCGATTCGATTGGTCTTCTAAGTAACAGTAGTATTGCGTGGTCAGATGGTAGATGTATTGTTCTAAGTTTGGCAGACAGCTAGCCGGTTGTTATAACCCAAGGACCAACTGCAGACCATGGAACAGACCAGCGGCTAGAAGCTTGATGTTCAACACATCAAGCGGGTATATCTCTTATATAAGGACCCAGGGTTAGGGTTGGGACTGCAAGGACCAAAGAGCGGTCCAGTTGATACTACATAGGACTGCAGGAAGCGACCAGCGACTTCAGCGGTCCAGTACTGAAGATGGTATGAGGGCCATAGGATATAAGGACACGGCCATCACCACATAGATAGTATTTCCTTCTTAGCTCTTCAGTTGTCAATCTAAGTATTCAGTCTACACACTTGAATAGCCTAACGGCTAGTGATCATTCTACAGCACGAACAAACATCTTCTTAATATTGTACCTTTGTTACCTCTACTACCTTACTGCTAACATAAACCCCCTGACACCTTCTATTTACTCACGGGTATTTAGTGTGATCATTACACCGGTCTGCACTGTAATTTTTATGGCCAACTGCTTGGCCCGTGCTCTAGAGTAAAATGCAGTATGCTGCACTCAACTTACACCCAATGCGGTAAGTCCACACAAAGCAATATACTTGCAGTACGGTTAACTTTACTTACAGTAAATTTGACCTACTGCACTGCATGTAATACTTTTCCAACAGTTTTTTTAAACGATTAACCATAATTTTTCGTATAATTTCTCCGTAATTTTGTATTTAACCTCGTGAATTATCCTCGACTTTAAGATTATAACGTTTCACCCTTCTAATTACAGCAACTATACAAGTTAAATAACTTCTCATATAAAAAGACCGTTGATTTTGATTCGGTCGCTTTCCTTAAAAAGTTTATCTGGTATATTAATAATAATTTTCAAGTTGCAACTTAAAGATATAGTTTCCATCAAATTTTTTCTACAACATATATACTGTTATTTACACCCTGATAAATCTTTATTTCTAGTTAAAGTTCATTTTATTAATATATATGCTCTTTTTTAATGGTTCTTCACACCAACGACATTGTATCATCTTATTAACGATCGGCTCAAAAGGGTTATATCAACTAATTGATTGAACTCGAAGGTTTTCAGACTAATTATTTCATTAAACTTAAAAAGTCAATTATACATTTTGACTTATATAACATACAAAGCAATAAAACTGTTAACGGTTTAGTTACTACGTTTATATCAACAATACTTAATATATTATAAGGTTTATCTCATCTACATTGCTTTTTCCACGTAAAAACTATACTTTAAAGAGGTTAAATAGACATATTTATAATTCATGATTCGTTCCCAGTATTAAGGGTATCATTAATTTAACGACGTATCGATTGCTTCTTTAATTTATTCAAAGCTTCGTTATATATTATAACTCTCATTTAAATATTTGATAATAGTATCGATTCAATCGTTATATATGAATAGTCTCCGAATACTAGCAGAGTTGGCATAGAATTGTTAGGGATAATAATATTGATAAAGACTTTCACAGTAATTTAAAGTCGTATTTACTAATTTTTAAAACTTCTAATCTTCAATATAAAGGTATTGTAAACCTTTCGCAACAATACATAAGCCATTTTAACCTTACTAATAGCTTAATAAACATCAACGGAAACTTATCAACACTGAATTACTATGAATTTAATATCAACTTAAAACTTGATTACAATAAAATTATTACCAGTATTATAAAATAATACGTTGAGAAGTCACAAATACGTATCGATTTACAAAATAAGTAATATCTTCTATACTTCTTTGGCCATATTAATTTTAAAAACTTATTGTTGTGAAGCTCTGCAGAGAAATTAATAAGATAAAACACTTACTTATATTTTAGATGAAATACGTTGATGAAAACTTGAAAAATAAAACTTCAATCTTTCTTTAACATAAACTTAACCTTTAAGGGGGTCTAGAAGTATATTTGATGGTAATGGCAAAGCTGTTGAATTGACTCTAATGCTAGAAAATCTACATTTTTATATTCAGAAGCCTAAAAAACTTCATAAAACCTATTGATTTCCGGATAATTGAACCATTAATATGATTAAAAAAGTTTTAATTTCTTCAAATTCAATACCATAGACTTTAACCCTTAAATATAAAACAAAAAATATCCACATTTTTAATCAAGTAAAAAACTCTACTTATCCTCAATCTTAACAAATTCATTAATCTTAATATAAATTTTAATGCCGATGTTTCCATATTTTTTTAAAGAAAGGAAGAATAGGGTTAGGATTTCTAAAATATAAAAGATAATCAGCTTAATGACTATGGTAATAGTCGTCGGTTCCAGAAAAGAATTACAGGCCTAAAACCAACTTTAAGCCCATAGATATTCGTGTAATTGAGTTCTAGAACATTATAAATATATTTTTGTAATACAATGTATTACAAATAGCCTTTTATTAAATGTTTCACTACCCTAATATCTGGTAAAACACCTTAGAAAGATTCTCCAAATTATGGTCACAAATAATAAACAAGTATATAAGGTCAGAACTTTCATCATTATAACAATAATACAGGACTTCAGCTATCAGTCGATATAAAAAGGTGTGGTCGGCCAATTATTACGTTACTTCCGGACCGATGTTAATATTTTTATACTAACTGAAGATCTTAGGCTTTTTTTTCTTATCTTTAACCCTCCTTTCCTTTAAAGTTTATAATGTATTCAATGTATTCCAAATTAGAGGTAGAAAGGAATTGTATATAATACATCACCTGCTTCAATTCGCATTTGACAACAGTATACCGTACTAATCAACAACCTTATTTACCAAAAATCCAACACCTTTAAATATTGAAGAAAAAATTATATAACTTACTTGAAAATCTTCATAAAGATATCCTCCTTCTTATATAACTCGGTGGTTATACTTTTAGGTACTCTTCAATTAATCTTATTAACTGGACCAGACGTACTTATAATAGATATAGTATATATAAAATGGGTCTTTATTTTATTCACTAAACTTGAAAGCTTAAGTATACATACAAATTGAACCCAATACCTGTATCATTATAATCGCAAACGAAAACCGCAACTAGCCAAAAAATCCTTTATAAGTGACGTCGAAGTACTATAAAACACATTCGAATTTTTTGAACTCGTAACAATTTAACGGATTTGCTAGCGTAATATTTCTTTTTCAGCTCTCATATTTCCCATTAATTATTGGCAAAACATTAACATATCAAAGATTTGATTAAAAATATCATGTTTTTTTCGACTCTTACTTATAATATAACTTATAAAACCACTTAATAATATTCTAGTCTATTTATTATGGGAGGAAATTGACATCGTATTTGAAATAACCTTCAAAACCATTGTAAATATTTTAAAACGATGAGAAATTCATCAAATAACAAAGGTAATAGTCCTAAGCTTACCTGGTAAAGATAGTGGAAAACAACGAGTAAAAACCTAACAATTTAATTATTATCTGACAGAAAATATTGAAAAACGGACGCAACTTGAAATTGAAGAGGTTATACACTTATTATTATACTTTTCATTTCCTCCCAAGATCTTAACGAAAGTAATGATTGCCGTGTAATCCATGTTTACCATAAGGATATTTCTAAGGGAAAAAGTGATACACTGGTCGTAGGAATCATTTAAATCCATCGACCGGTATTGGAAAAGATACTGGTATTGATATGTAGTGTTAGAATTGTACTACATGCAGTGCAGCAGGTCAATTTTCCTTACAGTAAAATTGACTATACTAAACTGCAAGTTGAGTGTATTGCTTTATAGAGACTTACCGCATTGAGTGTAAGTCAAGTGAAGTACGCTGCAATTTACACTAGAGCACGGACTAAGCAATTAGCCATACAAATTACAGTGCAGACTGGCTAGCGGTCTACCAAACCTAGAACAATACATCCACTATCTGACTACTGCAATACTACTGTTACTTCGACCAATCGAATCGACAACATTGCAACGTCTAAAGCCCTACCAATACTGATCAGTGCTTATTGTGTTAAGCACAGATTAGCTAAGTAAAAGAAAAGGTTACTTTCCGGTTATATTTTACGTTAACAACGGCGGCTAGGGTAGAGGAAAGATTTTTGCGAAAGACCTTTATTAGTACTGCGCCAGTCCCCAACGGCAGGAAAATATAGAATACTTGTGGGTTGCGTCAGTCTCTAACGACAATCTGGAAGTAAGCAACGGTATCATTACTTGAAAACACCAAGAAATCTTTAGTGATTCTTCTTAAAGAAAAACATTGAGATTGACTGTTAGAAGTCATAAAGTACGGCAAGTTGACAAACAGCTAAATCAGTACTACTACAGGTGCTACTACTGTAAGAAAAACGATTAAGTCCTTATACCAAACAATCAAAATAAACAATCTTCGCTCTTTACTACTAACAACAACCTTTGACCTTATTACCTACACCAAAACTTTTGCCCCTACTTTACTTTTTTCGCTACCCACATCAATTTAATCGTTAAATCCGCTGCTCCAAGCTAAAATATCAAGAATTGTCAAATTACGCCGAGAAAGCTACGTCACGCGACTCCACGTCGAATTACCAAGTTTCTTACGCCTAAGATCACCAAGTCCCTCACTTTGCACGTTTTACACGTCTTACACAAGCTGGAACGTTAAAATGTTTACCGCTAGCGTACACTTCAAAGCTATCACCGACCCTATTAGTAAAAAAGTAATAAATGCGCCCAGGCCTGCCTTTACCAAACACTACAACAATAGCCTTGAAGGGGAAAATGTTAACGAAAACTTAACCGAAAAACACCTTACTAACTTCATCAACTATTACATTTTTTTAAAAAAATGATGGCGAAAAACGTAACCGCGATAGTCGTGCCTTTCGCAAATATCGTAAGCTTTTTGAAGACTGAACTATTACTATGTGGAAGAAGATACAAAATGCTATTAAATCTAAGTTAAAGGAAAAACTTGAACGTTGATGGATTTACGTACCAGAGAATGGTTTCACTAGGTTATCAAAGACTTTGTTTAACCTAGCCTAACTTAAAAAATGCCTCTAAGACTCAAGACCTAAAGGAAAAGGCGTTAAGAAACCTTAATGTCCTCATACGCGATCCAGAGGACTTCCCCCCTACCCTTAGCTAAGTCAAATATCTTTACGCATGGGTGATAAGCATGTTAACCTACTCGGTAACCAATCACTACCATATAATGACGCGAAGTACGCCCTTAGCAGTGGCAAAAAGCGTAAAGTAAGGGCCACCAACACGGCTAAAGGTATTAACATTAGCACTTTATACTAGGCAATTAAGTAAGATTGTTAGGCCTCTCAAAACCTTTAACTACTTATCGCCCCTTAACAATTTAATTGTTAAGTCACTTAAAACCCTTCTCCATTTACATTTGTCTATATACGAAACCCTCCCATAAATCCTACTATAAAACTTTACCCCTTAGGCCAAGCAACTGGTAATTATCTTTAGTACCGTGTCTTAAAACCTTTAAGGCTTAAACTACTAGGAAACACTACTTAAAGTTGGAATAATTATCGAGACCTTACCCTAAGACTTGTCAAGATAATTAATATTAATTACAAGCTTTTTACGGATTTCGCTAAGACTTGAAACGACGTAAAGAAGTATAACGAGAAACCTTATAATTTCTTCGACATTAAGATAATGCCATTTTTAAATATTTGTAAATGAATGGAGGTTTCACCTTTAGGTTTTCACTTACTATTCCCTGGAATACTTATAGGGTACGATAGAGACTGCTGTCTAACCTTCCTTATTAGAGCTACTACGTTTCGCTAGATTTATGATAGTATAAAGAGTCACTTCTAATACAACGTTCACCTTATGTAATACTATATAAATTGGGCTTTTACGTGGTAACCTACGATAATAGTAAGGGGAAAAGAGGGGAAAACGTTAATATATATCCTTAATTAGATGCTTGACAAGTTGATATTGTATTGAAAAGTAATGAGGAAAGCTCACATTAGCGAAGCCATAATTCGCAAGCAGATACGAGCGGTAATCACGGGAGTTAGCGAGTTCGAATACGCATTATAACGCCCAGATACCATTTGCGAAGGCTTCTTTAGCCAGTTTTAATCTTTGTTTGTTACCGTAATAACGCGTATACTAAAATCGCTTGATATATACTCCTAAGCCAGAAACTTCCTTAACGTAGATAGAAAAGACTTTGTTATAGTTAATTACGTCGACCGTAAGTACGGACTCCCATAACGTTTAAGGTCTGGTGTCCAAGTTATATACAGGAAACAATAGCCATGTTAGCGTTGATAAGGCCAAAATTTAGGTGGACCTATTAACTATAAGTATTATCGTCGTAATAGTGGCAAGAAATGTTGGATTTGTAGCAAGTTTAGATGCTGGTAAATTCAACACCCCTTTTCCGAGCATAATAATAGGAAAGTAATATATCACACCTAATATCCTATTATTTTTAAATAAAAATACTTGGATTAAATTACGAACTTTAAATGTGACGGGCTAATTAACGTCGCCAACGCCCCTAAGCAGATCAAATAGCACGAAAATACTACTCTAGGTACGGCCCAATAACTAGCCAACCACGTCTTCCTATACTATCTAAGAGGTAAAGACTCTTACCTTTAGTCTAATTAAGCCTTTAATCCCTTACATACCTTTAAACTTCGCGATCGTTGCGCGGATCATACATTTTAAGGTATTATGCTAGACACAGGGGCAACAAAGTACTTAATAGGAGGCTATTTGTAATATGTAACATTCCGGAGGGAAAGCATTACAGCTACTTAGATTAATCTTTACGATATTGGTAAGGCCAAAGTTGGCTTTGGCTCAAGCTAACAACTATCATTACTGGGGATAACGGTAGTTTAAATTATTATAGGCGCAATTACGTTTCATATCCTTAAGTTCTTTACCTCTTTCCTCATTTATTTAAAGGATATAAAAACCCTCAGCGTTAACGTTAACATTAACGTAAACGAATTGGTTAAAAACAGCCAGAGGTTTCCACTAGCCCTTAAGTAGTGGCACCTGTAGTTTTATCTTTAAAGCCCGAAAGCAATAGTATTAAACCTAATAAAGTCGAAGATATATTAACTACACCAGCGCTTTAACCATCCAGCTATTGATAAACTATACAAAGTTCTAAAGTCCGTAGAGCATAAAAATTTGGAATATTTTACCCTAAACACTATTAAAAGACTTTGCTACTATTCTCAAACGTATATCTAAACCCCCTGGAAATTTACGTTTACGTTAAAAGACGATAAGGATGTTAACTATAGGATCTTTATTATTGTATTTTATCTGGATAATAAGTTTGTCTTTTACGTCGTTAACTTCGCAACTTCTTTTAACTGGGTTAAATTTCCAAATCTGTTTTTAGCAAAGGATACGTAAGAAACATTAAAAATACTATAAATTAATACTTACCTAAGCTCACCTAACGTCGTCATTTACGATACTGTTATAAACTTTTCCGCGGTAAAGTTGTAAAAAGATGTTAAAATAATAGGTATCCAATGCAAACAGGTACCTATAAAATCCTACTGGAGTATTGGGAAGATTAAAAGGGCATACTTTTTGTTTCGCCGTATATATAAATTCCTTACGCTAGAGATTAAAAGCTTTAAGAATCCGGAAACATGTTTACAAATAGCAGTAAAAGGCCTGAATAACACTGTAGGCCTTAACGGCTTGGAGCCAACGTTACTGGTCTTTGGAACGTACCCAAGCCTAATAAGTAAATCTTTGCCTTTGGCAAATACTTAAAAACGTGCTACGGCCTATAGTAAAGCTTTAAGGAAGCTACGAAAAAAATCGGCACGTCGCCAAGTTAATAAGGTTTTTAACACCAGAAACAGCCTTTTAATAATCGACGTAATTGATTTTCAGTTATAAAGTAAAGTCCTTGTATAGCGAAAGCTGGGAAAATAGAAAGGCTCATATAAGATATTAAGTATCGAGAACTCCGAAATAATTACTAAAACTACTAACGGTCTTATATCTTTCCGAATCACTTAGGTTAAACCCTATATTAAGGCTATTAAAGATAAAGACCCTTAATTCCCTTAAGTTAAGCAACTGAATTAATATAACCTTTCTCTACCTATCATCGACAATCTAATGAAACGCCGCTGACATAGACGACCTCCGAAGAAGAAAAAGAACATTAAAAAGGAGGAATATATACCGAATTATATTTACAATACTATTTGGGTAAGTAAAGAAGAAAAGGATAACGAAAACTTAGCACCAATACTTCATGCACAAAGAATTATGAAGACCTTCAGCAAACCTTTTGAAGAAAATAATAAGGTTGAAATTAACGACTTACTAACTCGAAGGTTTGTATAATTCGTATCGAAAACCGATTTTAACCTTTAAGACTCAAATATCACGATCTTTTAGTCGAGGATTATTTACGAGGTTAAAAGTAAGACCACGGTACGTCTGTACGAAAAATCACGTTTAATGGCTTAAAGATACGGTAATAAAAGTAAAAACTGGATTTTTATATAGTTGCCAAAGATTCAGAAAATTAGCTAACGTTTGGTAGTCGTTTTAACAGTAAGTTTATTAGCCAAAACTAGAGGCAAGTTTATACTTATTAGTAGTAATATAATGTAAGCCTACACGTAATTAATAATGAATCTACAACAGATCGTATTGCTAAAATTTCTATAGGAACTCCATGTTATATATCCTCTAGGTACGGTAATACGTTATATAAGCCATTATATGGATTGGCTAAAGCAGGCGTTTACTAGTTTTTAACCTATTGGTTGCATTTTAAATTATGACTAATGATAAAATCTTTAATATACAATCCGTACTTATTATTAACGTAAAATAGGGACTTTAGCGTATTAAATATTCAAATTAACGATATCTTTTTCGTTGGGACGACTAAATTTATGGTAATAAAACAATAAGCGATTAAAAATTCCAAGTTTAGAAATTACAAACCGGTAACGACATTCATGAAAAGCAGTTAACTTAACTTTGATAGATTATCAATCCGTATACTTGGTATTAATGCCGGCCTTAGCTTTCGCTAAAAGAGCCAGTGAGTTTTTTTCGCCACAATTAACAAAACTGATGATTTCAGAGCTTAACGGTACTTGGAACAGCGTATTAGCAGCAGTTATATTGTTACCTTATTCTAACCGGAAGCTTCTTACGACCTATCTATTATAACTTAAGCACAAAAACTAACGGATAAGGACTTTAAGCGGCGAAATAAGTAGCTTGAATGGTAAATGCGAAATCTAGACCGCGAAATTAATATAGTTCCAATCGACTTTTTGAAGACCAAGTTAATAATTTTTACGGATGGGTCTTTTATAAATAATATAGACTTGTCTTTATAAATCGGCTTCCTAATAACTCTCGTTAACGAAGACAGACAGAAAACCCAATTTAGTATTATCGGTAATCTAATTTACTAAACCTCCGTCAAGTGTAAAAAGATTATACGAAACGTGTTAATATCGGAGGTTTACGGTATAATAGCGGATTTTAATATAGGTATGGTATTATGGTAAACCTTTAACATTATGACCAGGTAACAAAATATTCTTCCTATTCCGATGGTAATTTGTACCGACTCGAAAAGCCTTTTTAAATGCCTTTTAAAGCTCGAAACCATCAATGAAAAACGCCTGATAATTAAAGTAATAGTATTTCGTAAAGCTTACAAAGGAAGGGAGATTAGGAAGCTCCTATAAATCTATAACAGGGATAATCCTACTAATATTATAATAAAAGCATCGCTAAATAAGGACTTAAAAAGGTTTGTAAATAGTAATAGGCTAACTATACATATCTAGGGCTACGTTAATAGGTTGCCCAGAAAGCTCAAATTACGTGATGGCAGATAGGAATGTAATGGTAAACTGGAAAACTATTAGGAGATTGGTAATAGTAATTTGTTTAAGTGATACAGTAAAAGTGGAGGCTTACAAAAGCCTGTGGCGGAAAAACTTTTTGTAAGAGTTAATAAACTCGAACCTTAAGGTAACGAATCAATTAAGGTCAAATGAGGTTAATTTATATACGAATGGGTATAATTTAGTATAAAAGTTAACCAGAATTAATTAAGGTCTGGCCAGTTTACGAGGGGGTAATTTAGCGGTAACCGGAAAAAATTGGTTAGTTACACTTGCGCGTACGTATAAACTAAAAAGCCGCTAGTGTTGAAATAGTACTATATGCAATACAGCAGGTCAACTTTACTGACAATAAAGTTGACTATACTGAAAGTTAAGTGTATTGCTTTATGCGGACTTACCGCATTGGGTGTAAGTCGAGTATAGTATACTACACTTTATTCTAGGGCACGGGCCCCGCAATTGGCCATACAAATTACAGTGTAGACCAGCTAGCGCTCTGCTGAACCTATAATAATACATCCACCATCTGACTACTGTAATACTACTGTTACTTCGATCAATCGAATCGACCACATTGCAATGTCTAAAGCTCTATCAACAGGTAGAATAATAAACTTCGGCACATTTTAAAATAAAAAAGCAAATAATCGTATCCATAATAGGTTTGCACATAAAGCTGCTCTTTTCTTAATTAGATTGTTAAAATTGGACGTTTAAGGTGCTTAAGAGTAAGGAACTTAAGGATTTTCGCGGGGAATTTGGTAATATCTTCTTAGTATTAAGGGGCTCGTTGAAGGTGTTACTTAATTAATTGGTGGACTTGAGGACTTTCTGTATATGGGTTAATTAATTATTCATAGCTAATGATACTAGCCTATTAAAGATTTTGTGCAAGAGGGTTTGAAAAACTCATTTGAGTTTAGATAAAACCTTACGAATACATATAAAGTCGTTAAGTAATGCCATCACTAGCCATACTTTTTCCTTCACTCTTATATACCCATTCAAGGTCCTTATTGGTAGCGTATTCGTACAATATGTTTGCTAAATTACCTTCTTTCCCTTTCTTTGTGGGGAGTTCTATGCTTTAGTTAGAGAATTCAGTTCTATATTTGATTTCAATATATTTGTTAGCCATTTTCTACATATCCAGGATGCAATATCCAAACCATTCTTTAAAATCATCTAGTTCCTTTAAACTTTAATTAGTTTCAATAAGTTACGAGTCCAGGATGTAATAATCAATTACATCAATAAAATTCTCAATTCAAAAGTCTTTGTCAGCATTTACAAACCAGAAGTCTTTATTGTGATACTTTATAAAAATAATACCAAGAACTTTAATTGCCTCTTTTCTAACGGAATCGGCAACGATATTAATTCAAACATATTCCAAATCCGTTGTAACGAAGTTTAAAAAGTTTATGAGAGAAAAAAAATATTGTATAAAAGTAGTTGGGTCGTATGTTGTTTTCTATCAAAGTTGCTATTTATAATTCAAAGGTCGTAAGACATTGTAGTTTGGCAATATACAATAATAATAACCGCAATGACATTAACCTCAATAGTATTAACTTATCTATTTGCAAACTTAACAATCTTTAAGACTTTGAGAAGGTCAATCTCAACGCTTTCAAAACTGTTCCAATAAGGATTTCTTAGTATTTTCGATAATGTTGATACCTTCTCTACTTATAAATTGCCACAAATAACTGTACAGTTCATAATCTCTCTAAACTTTCTACAGCGAACAAATACATAGCTTATTAGTACACTTCGTAAAAATCTTTCCTCTACCTTACGTAAACAAAGCATAACAACTAGAAAGATGCTTTTTTTTCTACTTAACTTATCTGTGCTTAACTCAATAAGTACTGATCAAGTATTGATAGGCCTACCTATGAATGATAGACCGTTATTGTTGCAACGTAGTATATTCGAATCTCTGTGGTCGAAATAACGAGTGCTGCATTAAAAGTGGCGATGTGCAAGACTACCAAGTAGTTTTTTTATAAATTTTATATTCCTTATTGCTTTCACAAATATATTAACGTTATTAGTTACTATTACATACGATAAAGTCATCATTTTTTTCGCCATAACGTTACTTATCTGATTTTTAAATGAATGGTTCTTTACTTCCTTATAAAGACTGTTTACAATGACTTTTTTCACGATTAATATACTATGAAATTCTAAGATTCTTATCATCACATAGAATAAAGTATTTGCTTAAGGGGAATATGCCAATTGAAGGTAACAGACCAATTTATAAAAACAAATCAGCATGATAAAACATATCAATTTAGAAGGAAACTGCCTATTTATATTAATATATTGGTCGAATTTCATATATCTTTGCTATTTCAGTCGCAAATGAGGATTGTAACTAGTTAAAACAACTTTTATAAGTGACATCTGAGCGTTGTAAAGCGTAGTCAAACTCACATGTATGAATAATAGCTTCGCGGACCTAATCACTCAATGTAACTTCTCCAATATATACCTTCCCTATTATTTTCCAATAAAACATTATCTTAATAAAATGTTTTATTAGGTGTGTCTTTGGAGAGGCATACAAATAAACTTAAACAAAGTATTAATACCTATTCATGATATTAATAATAAATCCATGTACTTAAGTTTACGTCAAAAGGGACAAGTTATTAACTTGGCAAAAATCAACGAAATCAATAATGCAAAATCGTAATGTTACCATCAAAAGGCTTAATTAGCTTATATTGCCATACTTTACTAACTGAAGGCATCTTACGATATATCGATTACAGAACGAATTAAAATTCTATGAGATAAAGAATTGAACAAGTTGAATAAGCGTATAGAATCGTAAATAAATAACTCAAATAGAAGTATTAATATAATGTAAGTAAATTTTATGAAAATAAAATTAATAATTCTACCAGACGGTTCCTTTACTAATATTCTAACCAAACTACACTCAACGACGCCCTAAAAATTTTGTAAATAGTAACAAGTTGATTATTTACATTACAAGATAAGTAAAGTAGCTAATACGTAATGAAAAAGAAAAGAGATATCCTCATAAATTGAAAAACTACTGAGGTAATGTACATAAAAGGCTAACTTAAATCTAATAGTAATAAACATAAGATTTATAATATATAAGTTTACAACGAAAAACTTGAGTGTGGAAATAAAGGAAAGTAATGCCTGGAATTGTGGGGTGAAGGTTTGTAATTAGAGTGGAATTTGGGTGTAAAAACTAACTGGGATTGGTGAAGTAATGCCAACAGGGATAGGAGGAAATTCTAACGTTACTGTTGATTGGTGATCGACCACTCTAACGCGCATGCACGAAAACAGAAAGTCGCCAGTATCAAAATAACAGTCAATTGCAGTATAGTCTAGTTAACTGTACTAACTGCAGGTTGACTGTATTAACTACAAATTGACTATATTCATTGCAAGTCAATTGCAATGATATGCCCAATTCAATGTGGGGCACGGGCCAAGCAGTTACCCACACAAATTAGTGTGCAGACCGGCTAGCGGTTTGCCAAACTTACAAGTAACATATCATCGCTTTGAATGCAATACACCAGTTACGTCGACCACGATTCGAATCGACTACATTGCAACGATAAAGGCCTACCCACAAGGAGGCGGTTTTGCCTATGCCTGTGCACAGAGTAGTTCGCCCTTCATTCAAGAGGTGAAGGGTCCACAGGCGTTTGAAATGGTCACTTCATATGCCACGGGACGTTTTCTTTAGATGTAGGACGAGGCCGTCGGGGCAGCTGATTCTCTTCAAACAACCTCATGCATCACGATACCTCCAACTGGTGTTTTCTTCCGACATTGCGGTGCCTGAATCGCTCGCTGCATGTTATAGATGGGGAGGGATTTTCCAGCTGTTGCTCAGTTTTTATCGGGTCGTGCTCCAACCTCAAAATGTGTGAATAACCAAGAAACCAGACTTTGTTGAAGGATGGCCTGATCAATCGGTGTTTTGTGCTGCGTGCCTGTCTCTTGGACAAGCCTTAGCCAACATCTACTACTAGTGTATATATATACTGTATAAGATCGTTTTCGGTTGCGGGTCTTGGATTGTTAGAACAGCAATACTGTACACAAGGGGTTAGACTACACTTACAACGAGACCTGGACCGGTTGAAATTAGTTGTCCAGAAACGGAGGCAATATAAAAGGTCTTGGAAAACGGAGGTAATATAAAAGGTCTTGGAAAGTAGGAGGTTGGCGCCAAGTACAGGATATTGCAAGCAAAAAGACGAAACCACCCTCCAATCTACTAGAAATTATTTACTATAATTGGCGGCCGGGGCAAAGTTTGACTTGACCCATTATATTACTGTTACTATGCAGTAGTAGCCTTGCAAACAATTGACACCTGAGCCTTCCACGTCGGACTTTTTTCACAGGGCTCCATATAGATTCCAGCTCCCACATTATTGTGGACTATCCGAATCTATAGGAAGGCTCAAACACGGTGAACGGCTGTCTCTGAAAGTGCATGGCTACATTCAAAAGCTCTCCTCGACGGCGTTCCCGGCGTGGTGCCGTATAGAAGCCACGTCACGTCTCGTGCACGGCCCTCCTTGTTCGCACAAAGAAACGTCGCGCAACCGCGCAGTCCATCCGCGAAGCCCACATCCGGCACAGGAGACCATGCCCGACTTCAAACAAAGAACAGCGCCGGCGCCGGCCACGCGGGATCGCTTGCCAGCTTGCAGCATCGACTCCCCTCCGAGCGGGCACTGCCCGGCCCTCACACTGCAGACCAAGCCCACCGCAACCTCTTCCGAGCACTCGCACACCTACGGGGACTGTCTTCCTCCCGCGCGGTGCAACCAGGCTGGCAGTACCGAACACAGCAGCAGAGCGCGCCCGATGGCGCCCGCACGAAGCCGCGCGCCGCGGAAAGAGGAGCAGCAGCACACGAGCGCCGCCGGCTCCCCGCCCCTTCGCAGAGGCGACGTCTACTGCCTCCCGAACTTCACCTGCCGCGCCGCGCACTGGTACAAGGAGGAGGCGGACCGGCAGGCCGGGACCAATCTGGCCGGCGCGGTCCGGCGGCAGCCGTCACGGACGGCAAAGCTCAAGCCCGTGGCCGCGGGCCCGTACGTGCTGGCGGGCGATGAGGTGGCGGCCTTGCGTCTCCGCGTCGGCGGCGGCGGCGGCGGCGACGGCGGCAGCGGCGGCCAGGGCGGGGGGCAGACACCACGGGCACCAGAAGAAGGGGCAGGGGCAGCGACGGACGACAGCGCGAGACGGGACGGCGCCACCGACGACGGCTCGCAGGGCCGCCCAGAGCCACGGGCCAGCGACGGCGGCGCGCTCGTGGCTGCGTTCTGCGCCCGGCTCGGCACGGCCATCGGCGACAAGACTGCCGAGCTCGAGGCGCGCCACAAGCGCGAGGGCATCCGACACATCTGCACGGTCGCGGACAGCAAGTGGCAGTGCCTCGACGAGGAGCACTGCAGGCATGGGCTCGTCGAGCGCTGCATGCGGTGGGTGGCGCCGGCGCTCG
Organism: Anisogramma anomala; assembly: GCA_038502455.1. NCBI lineage: Eukaryota > Fungi > Ascomycota > Sordariomycetes > Diaporthales > Gnomoniaceae > Anisogramma > Anisogramma anomala. The sequence goes on along the minus strand of JASMMZ010000001.1, from coordinate 22,725,908 downwards.
AGCAGTTCCGGCCGCGCGTACGGGCCAAGATGGACGAGTACGTGGCCCGGGCCGTGTTCTCGCCCGAGGCGGCGCGGGACCGGCCCGGCTTGCTCAAGGAGCTGAAGCAGAGGCGGTATGCGAAGCTGAAGGAGGTCACGCTGGCGACGGTGGCGAGGATCGCGGAGGAGTGGGAGAAAAGGCCACGCGCGATGGAGGAGGCGCTGATGTTGGAGACGCCGACGCTGGGGCGGTGGCCGGTGCAAGGGTTCGTCAGGGAGGATGTGGGGGCGCAGACGGTGGCGTTTGCTGGACTGGTGTTCGCGGTGGATGTGTGTCAGGGCGAGACGCGGATAATGATGCTGTGAGTGCCCAGTGCGCGCCCTTGTACAGCAGCAATTGCAAACATGGTCACATGAGACGCTTGAGGCAGCACAAGCGGAAAGTTGTGCTAGCATCTTCTACTAGGAGGGAGTGTCAAAGCTTGCCAGCTGTACAAAGTAAGCCACCGGGATGCTGAATGGTTGGGCAATAGTCGACTGCAGGGTCTTCCTTGTTTGGGGTCCTGGTTGATCGGCGACGAGGTGACATCGAACAAGGCAGATAAAGTCAATCAATACATAGTGGCAATGGACAGCTGGCTGCAGGCGGGCAAGTGCATGGTACCGCGTAGGATGCACGTACTCCAGGAGTACGCATAGCTGCCGGGAATAGCCAGAGCTGCCTTACTGTCTGTGCCAGCACTTGCCAGTCAAGGAGACCATCGCGACGACAGAGCCGTGCCTGAATCTGTGCGTTGATCCTTCCATCCTGCCGGCAGTCAGCTGGACGATGGTTCCATTTCGCGAAATTCAAAACCAACGAGCACATGCAACCCGCAGCGTCTGCCAAAGCCTGGCAGCCGGCGAGTCAGTGCGCACATGCCCGAGGCGGCACAAAGTAACGTCGCCCGCACCAACCACGTCCGAGCGCCAGTGGGCGCTGCAGCAGCTGCTGCAGCCGCCCTCAGCAACGCGCACAGGTGTGCAGCCGGCGTGTGGACGCACAAAGGCCTCGTCAAACCATCGAGTGTCCTTGGCGGGTGCCTCTCGTGGACGCAGAAACCTCGCATCGGAGATGGTCACACAAGACAGCCAACTACGCAGTACAGTAATTGGATTAGATGCTCGCACAAATGGCGCACAAGAGGTGGGGTGGGTGGTGGCCCCCTCTCGAAGGTTCGCCGGCGGGCAAATCCCCCGCACTAGGCACTAGGCGCCGTGGATAGACCCTGAAGGCGAAGGTCATGCTACCGAGCGAGACCCCTGCTATCTGCCTGCGTCACCGCCATCGTGGCAGGTGGGGCCCTCAAGCGGCCACGGCACACAACTCGTGGTCTATATAACTGCCCCTCCTTCCCTCCATACACAACGCCGTGCACTTTTGCCATCCATCACCAACAGTCCCTCCAAGAAACCTCGCCCACCAACACACTTCAACAACGCATTTCGCACTAATACTCCAAATAAATCCAATCATCATGCCTGAGTGCTCTGGATGTGGCCAGTCGTGTGCCTGCACCACCTCGCAGAACTGTGAGTTCACCACCACGTGGTCCTGATTAGCCTCTACCGCGGCCCGAGACGAGAACCTGACATTTGTACTCCCAGGCGGCTGCAAGAAATGATCGAACAGTTAGCGACATCTTGTGCTCATGATGGATGTAGCAGAAAGGATGGAGCATGAAGGACGGATGTTCGCCATGTGAAGGGCAGACCAAGCACAGAACAGGAAGCAGATACTGGGTCAGGAAGTAGGGGGAAACCAAATTGACCGGTGGTCTCGGGAGCTGGAATGGAGATTGTTCTACCAATGCAATGATTTCCAACACGTGTCCATGTCAAGTCCATGACCCTGCAGAGACTCTCGTAGTTGTGATACGGTGGCTCGGCCGATGTCTAGTGCTAGTTCACCCATGTGGTGGAAGTAACGCTTTGCAGCTGCCGTGCATACAGTCACATTCGTCCCACTTCGTATAACCATGGCACTATTGTCAATATTCTTGATCATAATCGGTGGTTTTCTACGTGTCTTCCGGAGAAATGAATGAGTTGATTTTGCTATTTTAATGCCTTGACCGACACCCTCTTATATGACTCACTTCTCCGAGATTACTTCTCGTGGCAAGGCCGGGGGAGGGGGAGGGGGAGGGGGGACTAGGACAGTGAGAAATAGACAAACATGTCAAGTATGAATAATAATACCTAGACGGCTACAAACCGTTTTTTTTACACATCTTGTGCTAATAGAAGTACGATATTTCCAACAGATATTATCCTTTCTTAAACATAAATTTAAGCAAATGAAGAAAAATGGGATTATAGGATATGAATGACATAACTACCAAAAAAAAGTATTATAAACGTTTTATATACATATTTCTTGATATTAAACTTTAGCATATATTTTGCGGTCGAATTTTATTCCCACTTTATTTCACTATATTACGCTTTTATTAACTGAAGCTAAAAACCTAAATTGATTAATTTATTGTTTGACAGTATATGTTTTTGGTTATATTTTAGCAAAGTTTTTGAGATAACAATCAATTGCAATATAGCTAAGTTAACTATACCAACTGTAAGTTGATTGTACTGACTGCAAGTTGACTATACTAACTGTAAGTTGACTTTATTGACTGCAAGTCAATTGCAGTAGAGTGGCTAATTCAATGTGGAGTATGAACTAAGCAGTTGCCTATATAGATTAGTGTGTAAATAGATTAACTAACGGGTTGCCAAACTTAAAAGTAATACATTACCGCTTCCAATACAATACACCAATTATTTCAAATACGATTCGAATCGACTATCTTATAACAATAAAAGCCTACTAATACTAATCAGTACTTACTAGGTTGAACATAAATAAGCTAAATAGAAAATGAAACTATTTTCCGGTTGCACTTTGTTTAAATCAAGTAGAGAAAAAAAATTTACGTAACGTTTTTATGAATCTATATTAGTTTTTAGGGTAATGAATAAGAAAATTTCTTAAATTACATTAGTTTTTGTAGCAATTCGAAAGTAGCAATAACATAGTTAAGTTATTGAAATATTTTTATTAGTTTTATTGTTGCTAGGCCTCTATTGTTGCAATGAAGTCGATTCGAATCATGGTCGAGGTAATTGGTAGTACATTGAAAATGATGATCTTATACTTCTAAGTTAAGAAGGCTGCTACCTGGTTTACATACTAATTTATATAGCTAATTGTTTGGTTTATGTGCTAGTTTGAATTAAGCAATCCTCGTATTTGAAATTAGTATAGTTAACTTAATTATATTGTAATTGACTACTGTTTTAACACTGGCGATTTGTTGTTTTTATACGCATTAGGATAGCAAATCATGAATTTGTGGTAATTACTGAATTTTTTTAACTTTATTAGTAGGAACTTTATCAATTCCGGCTTATTTCGTACTCAGATTAACTTTAATCATAGTTTATTGTTCCGTATTTCCAGGCTGTTTTTTTTTTTCAGTTTCTGTACATGATTTTTTGTCATAGACTTGGGCATTACTAATTGCATACCTTTTGCTAGTAGGTTTATATACGGTTTCTCTATACATTACTACACTGGTAGCTTTCCAATTAGCTAGATCATTCCTATTTTTTCGTATTACATGCCGGTTGGTTTATATGACCCTTAATTCGTACAATTACCTTATTATTGTTTATCAATCTTTCAGAGCGCTATTGGCGCAATTTTAGTCATATCTTTTGTGGGGTTATCTTTGCCATTAATTCACCTAAATTTATTTGTCTCCCGAGCTTAGTATATTTTCTTTTGAGTTATTACATTTATTTTCTGTCATTTTTCATTAGTTATATCAAGTTTGAATCGGCATTCGTAAAGGCTCCAGAAGTTAATACAAATAACTATTAATATTTGAGTCAATTTTAGTTGTTTGTTGATAATATTTTACATTTTGTTAGTTACTATACCGATGTTAACGCCGTTTTTTATATCGTAAACTTTCGATATCAGTACGTTTTATGTTATATATTTACATTTGACGGGTATCTGATGATATAGATTTCTAGTAATTGTAAACTGCTGATTAGAACGATCCACGTTAACAAGTATGCTAAGTAATCCAATTTAAGAAATAAGGTCAATGTTATTTATAAAAAAAGCCGTCTATAAAAATCATTAACTTTTCCGTTATCAAGTCTTTTGGTATTATATTCATACATTTATCCATGTTGTTTATTTTCTGTTAAATATGTTTGTTTAACCTATTATAATTCTTACACTGCGGATTTTGGATTTATATGCTAATCGATAAGTCATAAGATATTTCTAGTTAGTATAATGTAATAATAGAACCCGTTTCAGCCTTTTATTTAAGGTATTGTTACGATCTTACCTCGTCAATTTTCATAATTTTCGCTAGGCTTATCGTTCGCTCTTTTCAATGTAAACTAAGGTATATTTTACAGATATAGTTAATACTATATGTGCGGTTGACCGATTTGTTGGGATTTAGTTGTGTATTTTTAACTTATGTTTTAATTGGCTTCTATTTTCGAAGAACTGAGTCCTTGATGGTACCATCGGGAAGGTCTATTTGTGTTATACGTTAACGTAAAAAGAATGTAGAAGATAGAATAGCATATTGATAATATATGAGAGAAGAGGAATCCGGAGAGTGCATGCCTAAGGTAAGAGCTTATAAGCTCTCACTTGAAGCGTGACACTCTATTGTGTACTCTACTAACATTCTTTCTTGGGCATAGCATGCTATCATACACTCTGCAAGAGTGTACTCTACAACGTGATCGTTTACTAACTATAGGGATATATAATCATATCTACAGGAATAAGTTGTAGTAATTATGGTATTGCGACGTTAAATTATATAGTTTTAGAGTTCAATCCCTTCTTGGAAGCATATAATCAAGGCATCGGATCGAGAGTATATAATATGAATAAATATATTATTATAGATATCTGTTATAATGAAATTGAAGCCGACATTATTTATTTATCGCTTTAATCAATTGTTATTATTGAAGAAACGAAAAAAAAAAAATAGAAATAAAACTATTTAGGTTGTTAAATCCTTATAAAGATTTTACCTACATATTGATAGATAAACATTGATTAACGCGGTTTTAACTTCAATTGTAATTGTTTCCTTTATTGTTTTTGGGGGCGATTTTAATCGAAAATTTCTACAAAGGTATGTAAATTATACGAAAATCCCTTTTTTTATCGCTTAAGTATATCAAGACTAGTAGAACTTTATGGAGATCCCATTGAATTAGTGGAGTAATAATAATATCATTTTTCGTAAAGTAGTTTTTTTTAATATTAATGTTATAATAATCTATATTGATTTTTCCAGGGTTTTTTCATTAATTTAATAGTAAATGTGTCTCGTTATACGTTTTTAATAAAGGTGTATCGAAGGGATGATTTTTAAACGTCGCGTTTATAAACTTTATAAATCCTAATGAAAACCTATAAATCTACCCCCTCATCCATTTTCAAAAAAAAAATTACGTTAAACGAGGTGGTAATTTAGGTAATTATGGGTAAACCCTTATCATGCTTCCATAAACGGTTTTTTTTACAATACTAAGAATATCGGCATCATATTACGACTTATTACAACAGCTTACGTAAATTCTTAAACTGATAGGATACAGAGTTTCGTGCCAACATTCGTCTAAGCGGCCGGTAAAATAGGTATCATAAATTAATTGAAAGCTGTAAGGAAAGACGTTTAAAAATCCTTTCTAAAGGTTCTTTAAACCTAATTGATTTGTATAAAGAGATCAAAAAGGGTAGGCTCGAGCTCAAACCCCTTTGCTTATATCCTTGAGCCCCTGTTTATATAGTAATTGGTAACATACATCTTAATATGTAACGCTAAATCGTAATGCTTAATAAATCCGGGTCTGTTTAAACGTATAAAAAAAACGTTAATGATATATTTTGTGATGGTCTTACTAAGTAAGCTCAAGCCTGTTAGCGTGGCTTCCATTAGCTAACGTGAGTCAGCTCTCTTGACCATTGCGCCAATGTCAAAAGTACTAATAATCCAGACGTCCCGGATTACGCTAACCATACTATAAAGGCAGAACATGATACGACACATTAATATCGTTCACCTCAATATGCACATGACTTATGACTCTGACTGATGGCTCATAGCCTAAGTCCATAACATATTTATAAATCCAGTATACAAACTTTTGAATTTCCAAGTCTTACTTTTATGCATCGAAGTCCCTATGGATGGTTTCAATGTTAAAGCGTTGAGATTGGTAAGTAAATGCGTTCTTTTCTACCAGAGGCGATCCAATTTCTTGGCGTTTTTTCTATAATCTTTAGTCTACCTTCAAAGGTTGGGCATTCTTTAAAGGTATGTTAAGGACGTACAGCATCGATTTAGACCCTTTGGTATTGGTTATGGCGGGATCTATTGAAGAGTTTTTCGGCGATATCAAGAAATCGTATACAATCCTGATGGAAAAATTGACAATTATAGGAGATGCCTATAAATGTGTCGGGAAGAATGTAAACTTTATAATTGCGTAAAGTAGAGGAAAAATTCTTGTAAAAGGCTCTGCTAATATGTTTACTGTTTATAAGTATCAAATATAGAGACTTTTCAAGTGCGTTTACTGTTTATAGGCATTTGAAAGTAGTTAAGGTATCTCTAATTAACCGAAAACACTAAAAAATATTTATTAAACTGGTCTCAAAAGAAAAACGTTGAGATTGACTATTAAAATTTTTAAGGTTATCTAATTACTAAAGTCGGCAAACGACTAAGTCGATACTACTATTACTAGTATTATTACTAAAAAGAGCGAATTGCAAATGGTTAAGCCCTATAACCCCTTCAGCTTTAATCATCAACTTTACCAATAAATAATATATACTCTCCTACATTAATTTTTTTATTTATATTACTTTATTATTTTCCGTTATCTTTTCATCATCAAAATAGATACTAGAAACGTTAAAATAGACAGTTACTAACCTTATTAGAAAAAATGCAATCAAAAGCATTAGAACCACCTTGTTTAGTACTTTGATGATAACCTAGAAATTAATCATATTTAACGAAAACTTTACTTCCAACTACCTAATCAATTACATTGGATACTTCATCCGTGACGTTGATTACAACGATTGAGACTCCGAAATTAAGGCCTTTCACAATTCCTTCAGTTTTTTTAATGGAGTCTTAACATTTAAAAGAAGACAGAAAAGACGGTTGAAGTTAAGTTAAACGCTAATCTATCTAAACAGGGGATTTTACTATCAGTAAAATTTAAAGAAAAGGCCTAAATACTTCGAAAATACGCCAAATATTAAGATCATTAATGGATATGTAAAAACAAAAATAAAGGTATTATTAACAACAATATTCTTCAACACCTATATATACGTTCGTAAAGTTCTGCTTAAACCAAGGTAAATTCTGAAAACCCCTTAACTTCAAGTACCTTAAGATACAACGTTGGTAGCAACGATAAAAAATTAATTACCAGGTCTTTGAAAATCGACAGACACTGTAAGAGACTCTTACGCATAAAGTATGAGCCTCCGCCGCATATTTTATGCACAGCAACCACCGCTGCGGTCGTCCCCATACTTACCTATTGTGCCGTGAGTTGGTACTTCGACCACGGATAAAAGGGACTTAAAGAATAGGTTACGGTTCCACTCGTAGCTACAGTAATGGCGGTCGCTCCTTTATATAGGACTTCGCTTAGTGTAGTTTCCCTTAGGAATTCCGGCTTACCCTTTAGTAGAATCGCTTTTAAATAGCAACGGCTCCGTTTAGCCTACCGGCTAAAAACACTTGATATTGGATATCTACTTATATATCGTACCGAATCGGCGCCCGCTACAATATTTATAGTAATCGAGACTTATACTTTTATGAATACGTTAACCGACAGGCGAATAGCCCTTCGCGCCGATACAACTCTCCAATACTTTACGCAACTTTAAATAAGTATGGCGTAGGATGTTTCTATCAACCTTAGGAACCTCTTTTCGCCGCAACTCCAGCCCCAGAAAGCTAAAGCACGCCTGTATCTTTTCGTAATTACCGAAGAATTCCCTAGTTTCCTACGACGTGTTTTACTTAACCTATAGTTTTCTCCTAAATCCATCGAATCTTTTACAAACGGGTAAATAAAGAAAGATACAGCTGTTTTTGCAAAACTTGATATTTGAGCCTCTATCAATATCATATTATAATTCTTACAGACAGATCCAAACAGCTTTTCAATGACAGATGTTACTTTAGGTACGTGTACGTAATTTACCGTAATGGGTATACAGCTACGAAGAGGTCCGGCAATTTATACCTTAATATATACGTCTTTGATACAAAGGTTATCGGCGCTTTTCGAAGCTTTCAAACGGTTATACGAATTACTTTAGGCGAAATAATAATATATATAGATAATACCTTTATAATATAGGGTTTAATTAACAATCTTACAAAATTTTTATAAAATAGGCTTTCTGGTGTTTCCATGTTGTAAACATGACCTATCCAGACCTTATTATAGTTAAATAAAGTTTGAAACATAAAATTATTAACGAAACGAAATTACGAATAAGCTCTCGAATTGAAACGTTAAATATTTCGCTTACTTTTACAATAATAACTAACTCTTTACAAATAGGGTAAAATCGATACTCTAGTTTCAATTGAAAACCATTAAAAAGGAATAATACGTTTTAAAAAAATACTAAGTTATCCCTATAGTATAAGCATTAAGTTTTTGCGTATATGATTAGGTTTAGGTCTGAATTTGACATATTTCATGGATCTGGTATCCTTTTATATTTATCTCCATTATTATATCCTCTTTCATTTCGGGTTTCAACGATAAAGTACAGATATAGAGACTTTATACCGTAATTTCGAAGATTTTAACTTTCTAACAGGAATATAAATTACTCTCGATACGACGATGAGCGAATCGTAACCCATTTAATCCATTATTAGGATTTGGTAAAGATTTAATAGCTTTAGCTCCAGGCTTACAAAAAGCCGCCAAACGGATGGATACAAAACATCTATATAAAAAAGATATTTTCAAACCCTTAAATTTTTCCAGAATTTTGCCCGTATTATGAAATATTTTTCGAAAAATATACGAAGTTAAATTATAGCTTTAAAGAGTCGTAGTTAACACCCGCCGGTAACGAATTCGTTTTGCGCCCGTTAATATTTACGTATAAGGCCCGCCGGCCCATATATATACACATATGATCATTATTAATTATATATTATGACAAATAAAATAAGGGACTTTGTTGGAACAGTATTGCAGTGGTATTGCATGCAGTGTAGTAGGTCAATTTTACTACAAGTAAAGTTGACCATACTGCAAGTGTATTACTTTGTGCGGACTTACCGCATTAGGTGTAAGTCGAGTGCAGTATGCTGCACTTCACTCTAGGGCACGGTCCAAGCACTTATCCATACAAATTACAGTGCAGACCGGCTAGCGGTCTGCTAAACCTAAAATAATACATCCACCATCTGACTACTGCAATACTACTGTTACTTCGACCACGATTCGAATCGACAACGTTGCAACGTTTAAAGGCCTACCAACACTGATCAGTGCTTATTAGGTTAAGCATAGATTGGCTAAGTAGAAAAAGAAGCTAATTTCAGGTTACGCTTTGCAATTGCGTAAGGTAAAGGGAAGATTCTTACGAAAGGTCTTGAGGCTACGTCTGCTGTTCACAGGTAGCCAAAAAGAAGACTTCAAGTTCGTCTGTTATTCACAGGTACTTGAAATTGGCAATGGTATTTCCAATCGAAAACACCAAGAAATATTTATTAATCCTTCTTAAAGAGCGTTAAGATTGACCACTAAAAGTCTCAAAGATCACTAAGCCGGCAAGTTGGCAAACAGCTAAGTCAGTACTACTGCGGGTACTACTACTACAAGAAAAACGACTAAGTCCTTACACCAAACAACCTCCACCACCAACAATGACCTCCGACCTTACCTCCTATACTAAATCTTTACCCTACTTTACTTTTTTTACTCCCCATACCATTTTAATCGTCAAGTTCGCTGCTCGGAGCGAAAACACGAGCGAAAACACCAAGTTGCACCAAAAAAGCCACGTTGCGCGACTCTACATTAAAACGCTAAGTTAACACATCTGAATCGCCAAGTATCTATGCCCCCAAATCGCTAAGTTAAACACCAACACTTTACACCACTCTTTCATCCCCTACATCTCTCAATCTTCGTTACGATGGCTTTAAAACATACAGAACTCGACACCATCAACGACTTTGCTAGGAAAGAGGTAATTAAGACCCTCGGAATCACTTTCGTTAAACACTTCGACTATGACCTTTAGATTAAGGAAGTGGACAAAGACTTTACTCCTAAGCACCTTATCAACTATACCGGCCACTTTATTCTCGACGTTGCCTATAATGATTAAGACACGAGTATTAAAGCCTTTTAAGACTATATCGAGTTTTTTAAAGACTGGAGTTTAGATATGTGAAAAAAGATAGAGAAGTCAGTTAAAGTCAAGTTAAGGACTAACTTACGCTGACGAGGGATTTTACTGCCTTTAAAGGTCGGTAAAGACGGAAACTTCGCCGACGTACTTTACGAGTGTGCTACGGATAAAAAACCCTAATGGATCTTAGTTAAGGGCAAAGAGGTTGCTAACAACAATAACTCATAACGACTATACATACGCTCGTAGAAAACCTATCTAAGAGAAACCAATGGATTTATATTCCTTAATCCCTTAGATCTATCAATCTATTAAACAAAAGCCTCGCTGAACCCTTTAATACCAAAAGAATTATCGCTAACCTTCCTGCGACAAACATTACCAGGCCTATTTCCCCTAAACTTCCTAACACATTTAGTTTTAGTAGCCAAGTTAAGGAAGGACCGGATTCATATGTAAACCTACTATGCACACGACTATTAGCTTTTCCCCTCCAAATTTAGCTAAAGATAACTATCCTGCCTACTAGCAATAGCAATAGCCTTAGTCTTTTTCTTAGCCAAGCAAGGATTACGACTAGTATATTATATTTTCCCTTCAACGCGTCCCTATAAAAGATACAGACTATATGACAATTACCACGTTCGTTAAGATTTATAAAGGTAAAAAGAAGTATAACGGTAAGCTGTACAACTTCCTTGACGTTAAATTACGCCTATTTTTTAACATTTTCCGCTAAATAAGAATTGATTTGACAGGTTTTCACTCGCTGTTTCCAAGTATCCTTACTAGCTAAGCTAAGAACTACTACCTCCGATACCTTACAAATTGTACCTTTTTTCGCGAAATCTACGATGGTATAAAAGGTTATTTCGAACATAATATTAACTTTGGCTAGTGTTATATATATTAGAATATTATTAAGTAGTCTTATATGTTAGATTATAAAAAAGAGTCGGAAAGTAAAATAAACCTTTTAAATCAAATAATTGATAGGCTAATGCTTTGCTAACAAGTCATAGGGAATGTGTAAACTAGCGAAGGCACTTTATACTAATAGGTTCGGTAAGTAGTTACAGGTTATAAAAAGTTCGAATACGCCTTATAATACTCTAATACCATTTGCGAAGGGTTCTTTACCTAACTGCGTTTCTCTTTAGCGACCGTAACTATTCGAGTTTCCAGCTCGACTAATATATACCCTTAAGCTTCGAAATTTAACGATAAGGAAAAAAAACCTCCCTATTTGTACTACATTAATCGATAGTACGGATGACCCGGTAAGTATGGTTAATAAAGGGTCCAGATCTTTACCTATGAAGGAGGGTATTCACCTTCCTTAAGGTCTTTAAGTCGGCTAAAGAAGTTTAACTTAAACGTTGAGAAATATTGGATTTACGGCAAATAGAGATATTAATTAATACGTTATATTATCGCCATACATAACTTAAAACAGGTGATATACTATACGTAGTACCCCTTTGCCTTAAAATGGGATTACATAAAGAATATTACGTAATTTGAAGGAATTAAAGTTAAGAAGAAGGAAAATAAGCCGAAGGCTATCGGCTGGCATAAAGATACTAGCATTAACATCGGTACTAGTCCAGAAGCTATATAATAACTAGCCGATCACATATTCTTATACCACCTTATAAGTAAAGACCCTTACCGCCGTTATAACGATAAAGACCTTAGCCTTATATACCTTTTTACTATTTAAAACCAGTACGCGAAGCAGGTCTTTTAAGGGATTATATCGAATACGGAGACAGTACGGTATTTAATAGGAGGTTATTAGCAATATATTGTGTTACAAAGAGATACTAATACTATTATGGAACTTGATTACGCGGATATTAATAAAGCTAAAATTAGCTTTAGCCATAGAAAAAAGATATTTTCATTGGAATCTACGATAGTAAAAATTGTTGTTAGCCCTATTGTTTTTTATATCTTAAAATCCCTTACCCCCCTCCTCCGTTGCCTTAAAGATATAAAGAACCTCAACGTTAATATTAATATTTAGAATAATAATTTGATACATGTTCAAGCTGGTAAAAGGTTTCCACTTAGCGTTAAGTAAAAGCACCTTTGGTTTTATCTTTAAGGACTAAAGGTAGTAGTATTGAAAGTAAAACTTCGTTAATTATATCATAGATTTAACTACCCGGTAACTAACAGGCTTTATAAGGTTTTAAAAGTATCTGGTTACGAAAATTAAAATCTACTAATCTAAAGGCATTGAAACACCTTTACTACCACTATCGAATATATTTTTAAATCCCTTTAAATTTTAAGTTTACGTTAAAGAAAAATTAAGACTTCAATTCGGAAATTTTTGTAAACGTGTTTTATTTAAACAGTAAACTAATATTATACGTCATAGACTCCATTACGGCTTTTCACGGCGTTAAGTTTCTTAGGACCATTACGACGAAGAAAATATGGAAAGTACTATGTACTTTGTAGACTAACACGTACTTTAGTTTACGGGAAGTATTGGTTTACGATACCGATACCAACTTTATTACGATAAAGTTTTAAGTTAATGTGAAGTTCATGGGAATTTAATACAAATAGGTTTTTGTAAAGGCTTACTGGAGTATTAGTAAGGTTAAAAAGGCATACACTTTTTTATCAAGGGCCTACTATATTCTTACACTGGAAATCGAAAGTTTTATAAGCTAAAAGGCACGCTTTTAGATAGCAGTAAAAGGTCTTAACGATACTATTAACCCTGACGGATTTATAACAATTTTAATAGTATTTGGAGTTTATCCACGTATAATAGCTAAATCGCCACCTTTATTGAGCACCCAAAAGCGTGTTATGACATATAGTAAAGTACTAAAGAAACTGGAAAAAGAATCAGTACACCGCTAGATTAATAATGCTTTTAATACCAAAAACGGACATTTAATAATAGATGTGTTTTCACTTTCCCTTTAAAGTGAGTCTTTATGTAGCGTAAGTCGGGAAAATAGGATAATCCGTATGAGATCTTAAGTATTACCAATTTAAACGTAGTGGTTAAAACTATTAACGGCTCCGTAACTTTTCGAGTTATATAAGTCAAGCCGTACAAAAGACCACTTAAGTTTGATAAAGATTCCAACGTTGACAACCTCTGAGTCGAGCGAATTAGTTAATATAATCCTTTCAAAACAATTATTAATAAGCCTATAAAACACCAATGGTGTGAAAAACTACTCAAAAAGAGGATATATATTAAAAAGGAGGAAGATGGAGACTATAGGCTTAGTAGGGTATATACAACGGCATAAGTATCTTAGAAGAAAAATTCTAATAGAGAACTTACCTTTAAGCTACGTGTTGAAGGTATTATTAATATACCGAGTAAGCTTTTTAAGTAAAGTAACTAAGTAGAAATTCACAGCCTTTTGTTACGGGGGGTTGTATAGTTTATGCCGTTAACGTAATTTAAAAGCTAAGATATTATTATTTTTAGATTAAGGATAATTTACAAGGTTAAGGTAAAACTATGGACCGGCTGTACGAAAAGTTACGGTTAATCGCCTAAGGATACGGTAATAAAGGTAAATATGAAATCCTTACTTAATCGCTTACAATCCAAAAAAATAACTAACGTTTAATTGTTGTTATTACTGTTAATTTGACTGTTAACGCAAAGGGTTAGTTTATACTTAATAGCCGGGGTATTACGTAAGCGATTACGTAATCTGCCACCGATCTTTAGTAGATTGTATTACTGTCATTACTACAAACACTAAGGATTAAGTTTCTGGCTAACACGATAATATATTATATTAAGCCTTTATATGGACTGGATAAAGCTAGCGTTTACTGGTTTTTAACGTAATAATCACACTTTAAAATAGGCTGGGTATAAAGACTTTAATATTTAACCCATACCTATGAATTATAAAGGGAAAAGACTTTAATATCATAAATATATAAACTAACGATACCCCTTTTCTCGGTGATATTAGACTTGTGGCGACGGAATAACGTGTTATCGAGAAGTTAGGCCTTTCAAAGTGTAAACTAGTTAAAACGTTAGCTAAGGATATACAACTTGACTTTAACGGATCGTTACTCCACATCTATAGTTTAGGGCTAAAAGCGGCACTTAATTTAACCTACGCTAAAAAGAGTAATTTATGAGCCTGAAGATTATATATAAGGCTAACAAGGCAAGGGTATAAAAATACCTAGAGAAAAAGGCTCGTGCGGCCTATATCGCCATTCTACATTAACCGAAGGTATTGTACAACCTTTTTATTACGGTACAATTATAAGACCCATAAAACGAAGACTTTAACAAGTTAAATAAACGAATTTAGTGGTAAATAGATTATGTAAAAAGAGGAATTAATATGGTTTTTGTAGTTTTAATGAAGGCGAAGCTAATAATTTTTGCGGACGGATTATTTATTAATAATATTAACCTTATATTCTTAATGAGCTTCCTAATAATACTCGTTTAGGAGGATAAGTTGAAAAAACAGTTTACGATTACCTGGAACCTTGTATACTAGACATCTGTTAAGTATAAGCGTGGGATTAGGAGCGTGTTAGCCTCTAAAGTTTACGGTATAATGACAGGCTTTGACATCGGTATGGTAACTAAGAGTACATTAAGGATTGTCACTAAACATCTAGTTTACTACCGATACCTATAATGATGTGTACCGACTTCCGAAGCCTTTATAAATGCTTATTAAAACTAGGCACAACCAATGAAAAACGCCTAATGATAGACGTAATAGTATTAATGAAAGCATACGAAGCTCGGGAAATTAATAAGTTTCGGTAAATCAATGGCAAAAATAACCCCATCGATATTATAACTAAAGCTACGCCTAATAACGTCTTAAAAAGGTTTGTAAATAGTAATACGCTAACTATACGAATCGAGGATTACGTGTACCACCCAGCATATGATATGAAGGAATAGAGTTACCCCGGTAAATTTAAAAACCACCAGGGGAATAATGGCAATAGTGGCGATAGCAATAGTTTAAATTACTGGTAAAAAGTACGCAAGTGGTAACGTACTTAATTTTCGCAGGTTTATAGTGAAGGATTTGTATACAGGATTTGAAAAACGACGGCCTCGGAAGGATAAAGCAAAAAGGCCACAAGGAGCCGTAATTAAGGTTGTTTTCAGTACAAATTAACTGAAATTAACAGGGGTCTAGCTTATGGATCAAGGAGGGATTTCAAAGGTTACTACGAATTAATAGCAAGCCACACTAGCGTGCGCAGATACAAAACAAAAAGCCGCCAGTATTAAAACAGTATTACAATAGTATTGCATGCAATGCAGTAGGTCAACTTTACTACAAGTAAAGTTAACCGTACTACAAGTGTATTGATTTGTGAGGACTTACCGCATTAGGTATAACTCGAATAAAGTACGCTTCACTTCACTCTAGGGCACAGGCCAAACACTTGGTCCTATAAATTACAGTGCAGACCGGCTAGCGATCTGCCAAACCTAAAACAATACATCCACCATCTGACTACTATAATACTACTATTACTTAGACCATGATTCGAATCGACAACGTTGCAACGTCTAAATGCCTACCAACAGACTTATCTTTTTACTAATTTTCCAATTACTGTTATAAAAGCGTTCATGATAGTTTCTTGACGAGTCCGTTCCTCTCGAGAAAGGGTTATAAGACCCAGAGAGGAATTCGGAATAACGGCGGGGGCTGAGATACGAGGAACGGTAGAGGAGATGATGGGGGAGGGGGTAACAGATTAATTAAAAATGAAGCCCGTTTCCTCCCTATTACTAATTTCATCGTTATTGTAAACGTTTGTTTAAGATCCATTAGTAATAGGGCTACGTAGTTTTAACAAGGGTATTAAAGGGTTCATACACGCGTAACAGACGTATTTTACGCCTTTTCTTTCCCTAATATAAGCCTTGTTATTTACTCACGTTAATGAAAATCATACGTAACCTGTATAAAGTTATGCCTCAGTTATTACAACGAGGTAGGAGGCTAGTCAAATAAACTAGTAAGGTAAAGAGGGAGGGGAAGGGAAACGGTGAAGATGATATTAAAGGAGCTAAAAATAGGGCTACATCCAGGGCGCATTTAGTGCGTTGAAGGATTAGCAACTCGCGGGCTCTAATGCGACAGGCCCGAATACGTACAATACAACCCTTAATTATAAGCGTTACTGGAAAAACTAGGTTAATAATGATACCTTAATTAAAGGGTAAAACGTGGTTATAAAGGTATTAAGGTATAAGATAACATTTAATTTTCCTAATTGCTTTAATAATTCATCAAAAAGAAGTTTAAATTTATCAATCGTATCAATATAAAGCCTCCTTTTATATGGGGCGACGACGTATAAACCACCACATATATATAGGGGGTTCTTTATTACCATGGCAAACCTTTTAATACCTATATTTAACGTCATACGCGTTTTACATCCGCTCTTTTTAGAGGCTTTTACTTTGCTTTTTATAACTTTACGGGGTCCTACTCTTTTCAGGAACAAAAACGATCGTATCTCTAACGCGATTAGACGTTGATCGTTGATTGAAATAGACGCGCTACGTAGCCCAGCCAGCGCTGCAATTTATACGCCTACGGGTCTCTAAACCGCGGGGTACCCTAAGGTCTTAATTGGAGGAATAGCGGGGGGGTAGAGGGGCCTCGGCAGGCCATGAAGGCCCCGCGTTACGATCCCTCCCGCCTGAATCTACAGGTAGATTTCGTGGCAACGAATGAAATGCCTCGTGGCAGGTATTACTAGGTGATAGTACAATACAAAAAAAGATAAAAAAATAATCAACTCAAGTGAAGTAAGTTGTTAAACCTAAGGCTACCCTTAAATCCACTAGTAAATTAGGTTGAAACCTCACCAGAAAGCTTTTTAATTCCAATAAAATAATTACTAAGTCTACAGCAATCTTTAAAGTTCCCAACACATGTAATTCTTATAGGTTCGCTAACAATACTATACCAAACCTTAAGAAAGGAGTGGTTTTACATACGAACTTATTATAGGTACAATCACTGGTTTTTTCCCTCCAAAATTTGCTAAAGATAAATATCCTACCTACCACCACCAACACCAGCCCCAATATCACTGATTGAGAGACTCAGAGGGTCTTTACGATTGGTATATCACTCTTTCTTCTCAAGATGTTCCCATAGTAGATACAGATTGCATTGCAATTACAACTTTAGTAAATATTGGCGGGGGGTAAGAAAGAATACAACAATAATTCATATAATCCCCTCGACGTAAAATTAAGACCGGTTTTAAATATCTGTCGTTGAATAAAAATGAAATTACTAGGTTTTCACTCATTGTTTCTCAGTATCTTTACCGGCTAAACTAAGAATTACTACCTCCGGTACTTGACTAACTGCTTGTTATTTCAATATATTTATAATAGTTATAAAATTTACTTCGAACAAGATGTTAACCTTACCTAATACCATAGAAATTGTAACATTATCAAGTAATTCTATATGTTGAAGCATAATGAAGAGTTGAAAAATATGATAAACATTTTTAATCAAATACTTAATAAGCTAATACTTTGTCAACAAGAAATGAGAAATGTAGGAACTGGTAAAGGCACACTACACTAACAAGTTCGCTAATTTGTTACGGGTTACAAATTTTTTGAATATGCCCTACAATACCCTAAAGTCACTTACAAAATCTTTTTTAACTAGTTGAAATTCTCGCTTACAACTATAATGATACGGGTGTCAAACTCAACTAGTATATACTTCTTGGCTCACAACTTTAGTAACGACGATAAAGAACTCGCCCATGTCTATTACATGAACCTAAATTATGGTAGGAGAAGGTAATATAGTAATTGAAATACCCTAATCTAAAAGCTTAAACACTAAAATATATGAAAAACAATATAATCCTTTTTGAAGTCTTGAAATCAATTACGCTTGTTTTTCTGAAACTAAAAACAGTGTTGGATTTCTAGCAAAGAATGTTATGAGTTAATATGATACATTATTATAGAATGATAATCGAAACAAATTATATATCATACTTAATACCCCTTTATTTTTCACTAGAAATACGTTAAACGCATTACTAATTTTGAAGGTTTAGAGGCATAAGATGAGGAAAATAGGTCTAAAGTTATCGGATAGTATAAAGATACTGGATCTGGCCTAAAAACAACGTAAAAATAGGCTAACTACGTCTTTTTGTACCGTCCAATAGGTAAAAACCTTTATCATCGGTA
Organism: Anisogramma anomala; assembly: GCA_038502455.1. Classification (NCBI taxonomy): domain Eukaryota; kingdom Fungi; phylum Ascomycota; class Sordariomycetes; order Diaporthales; family Gnomoniaceae; genus Anisogramma; species Anisogramma anomala. The sequence continues at coordinate 22,707,157 of JASMMZ010000001.1, read as the reverse complement.
TAACAATAAAACTTGAGCTTTACATACTTATTTACTATTAGTAATCGCTATATGGAGTAAGTTTTTTAAAGTATTATGTTAAATTATGGGGAAATTTAGTACTATATTGGAGGCCATTCGTAATACATTATATTATGAAGGGATACTAATAATATTATGGAGTTTAACTATATGGATACCAATGAAGCCAGAGTTCGATTTGGCTCTGGAAAAAACTTTTTTTACTGGAATTGACGACTGTTATAACAGTAGTTAGGCTTATATTTTTTTTTATATATTTTAGAATTTTCTACCCCTCTCTTTCTTTGTCTTAATATGTAGAAAACCTCGGCTTCAACGTTAATATTGAAATCGACAAACTAGTGAATGGTAACGGTTTAATATTTCCACTTAATTTAAAATGATAACAATTATAATCTCACCCTAAAAACCTAAAAGAAATGTTATAAAATTTGATGAAATAAGAACTTTTTTAACTATATCGAAGATTTAATTATCTAGCAATTAATAATTTTTACAAAGTCCTCAAGCTCAATATCTATTAAAATGTGGACTTATCAACTCTGAAGGCAATTAAACAGCTTTCTTATTATAGATCCACACACTTCTAAACTCCCCATCAATTCAAGTTCATATTGAAAAAGAACTAAGATTTAACTTTAAAAAATTGATTAATGTGGATATTAATATATATCACTATAGTTAGTATATTTAGGCAGCAGTGCATCAAGTTGCAAGGTACACTCCTGTAGAATGCACGATAAACGTGACACGCTGTAGATTGCACTTTCAGAGTGCATCATGCATGGAGTGGTCTAGAAGGGGTGTTCTAGAGTAGTACGCTTTGGGTGAGGGCTTATAAGCCCTCATTTGTGGCGTGTATCTCTGGATGCTTCTTTTTGCATCATAATCATCTTTTATTTCAGTATACCTTCCTTCTTCTACTGTTTCCTTTATGGGTATATATTAGACTCTTTTCTATAGATAATGTATTTTATTTATATAATAGATCTATGCATTATGTCGTTAACTTTATAAAAAAGTTTCATAGAATTAAGTTCCTCAAATCTATTACAGCGAACAAAACTTTAGAGTCATTGCGAATTTTGTGGATTAATTAGTACTTGTAAGTAACAAACATACTAGTTTATGATACGGGTACCAAATTTGTTGCAATAAAGGTCTAAGTTAATACTAAGTTGATGGGTATTGAGTTTAAATATTTCTTATCAAAGTTAATTATAACATTAATAAAGTCGAAAGGGTATGCGTATTTTAACTAAAGGCTTATAATATCCTCACAATAGAAATTAGTAATTTTATAAGTTTAAAAACAAGATTATGAATCATAGTAAAAGTCTTTAAATATATTATTGGTTTCAACGGTTCTATATCAACTTTGTTGGTATTTAAAGCGTACCCACGAATAAGGATTAAATTACTATTATCGTTAAACACTTCAAAACGAGTTATAGTATACGGTAAATCCTTAAAATAACGGAGATAATTAGTACGTTTCCAAATGAATGACGACCTCAATAATGGAAGCGGATCATCAATAATAAACGTATTATTTTTATCTTTTTCAAGTTCAATCCTTATGTAAAAATAGTCGGGAATATGGGATGAACTTTATAAGATACCAAGTATCGTTAACCTGAAGAAAGTGGACGAAACTGCTAATTATCTCATTTCTTTTTTTATTATATAGGTTAAACCGTACTAAAAACCCTTAACACCGATAAAAACCTCTAAGCCAAGAGAATCGGCTAATTCAATCCTTTCGAAAGGATTGTTAATAAGGCAATGAAACTTTGATAACATAGAAGACAGTATACAAAAGGATATATACTAAACATGAGTATATTAATAAAGACTAGAAATCCGAAGAAACATATACAATGGCTTCGATATTGTAAAAAAAAAAAAATCTACAGCAAACAAGCCCCTAATTTTCGAGCTAATAATATTATTAATATATTGTACAAGTTTATTTTTTGAAAAAGAAAAAAAAAACGACCGAATTAAAATCAACGATTTCTTTATATACTAAGTTGTTGTTGGAATAGCAGTCAAACGCATTACAGTCAAGTCAACTTTACCTACAGTAAAGTTGATTGTACGTACTGCAAATTAACTATAGTTTGTGGGATTGCACTGCAGGTGCAGTGCAGTAGGTACCCACTTCAAAGTAGGGCACAAGCCACAACGTTTGGCTATACAAATCAGTGTGCAGACCGGCTAGCGGTCTGCCAAACTTAGAACTTACACACATCAATCAAAAATATCAGCGCAACACCAGTTACTTCGACCACAGTGATTCGAATCAACTACGTTGCAACAATGAAGGTCTACCAACAGTTGTCTAACTTAAGTTACCAGTACAATGTCAAAGTCAGAATTTAACGATTTCCAAATTAAAATTGATTTACAATATTAAGAGTAAACCATCGACCAACCGTAAAAAAAGTTAAGATTAATCGTATAGAAATACAGTGAAATGTAAAAACGAATTTTTTCCCTCAATCCTATATAATCCATAAAATTAGCTAGCGTGTTATCGTTGTAATTATTACTTATTTGACTGCTAAAGTAAGCGTTTAGTTTATCCTAGTATACGTGAAATTATGCAAATATATATATGATCCGTTGTAAATATTCAATAGATTATATTAATAAAACTCCCCCAAAAACTAGAGAATAAGTTTCCTAATAAAAGTGTGGTACGATACGTTGAAACTCTTTATAGACTGACTGCAGAAAATATCAATTAGTTTTTAAAATATGAAATGCACTTGCAAAATATAATTAGTATAAAAACGTTGATGTTGAAATTATATTTATTCACTATGTAGAGTAAAAGTCCTGATATAGTTATTATATAGATTAATAATATATCAATTTTCGTCAAAGTTAAGTTTACTACTATTGAATCATATATAATCTAGGATTTATTCCTTTGAAAGTGTAACTGAATTAAAACATTAACTAAAAATATACAACTTAATTTCAATGTATCTTTAATCATGATTTATGGTATTGACGATATCAATAATATATATTTTAATTTACATTACAAAAACTATATTAAAAATTCAGCGAAAATAAATAAAACTCAATTGGTAAAAATAAAATAATTATGGATATTATTATATACCTTCATAGTTAGTATATTTAGGTAGCAGTACATTACGCTGTAAGGTACACTCCTGTAGCATGCACGATAACGTGTCATGTTATAGGCTGTACTCTTGCAGAGTATATGATAACGTAACACGCTGAAGATTACACTCTCATTTGTGGAGTGGTCTAGAAGCAGATATTCCAGAGTGGTACGCTCTAGGTGAGGACTTATAAGCCCTCACTTATGTCGTGCACTTCTGGATACTTCTTCTTGATATAAAAATTATCTTTGATTATACTACAATACAAATCATTCTGATTAATTTTCAAAGACCTTATGTTCATGTGAATATTATAGGCTTGAGACCTTACCGAAAATAATACCTTAAATAAAGCGCTTAAACGGTTTATATTTCAATATTATTCTAACCGAAAACATTTTACGATCCGTCAATTACGTTACAGATTAAAATTCATAAAATAAAAACTCTAATAAGTTTCATAAGCGTAGTTAATATGAAATGAATGGTTTGCGGAAATTTATTAACATTGTGTCAATAGATTTAATGACAATAAGGTAAATAATGTATGTAAACAAATTTTTTACAAATAATATTGAGCTTATATCGTAAATCAGATTTCTTATAATACTAGTTTCCAAAAATAAATCTAATAGGCAATTAAAAATTATAAGCAACATTATATACTAAATATTCTTCAAGTATAAACGTGCAATACAAAACGTACTAGTATTGGAAATTTATAATATAATGATGAACTATTGGTAGGCCTTTATTGTTACAACGTAGTCGATTCGAATCTATAGTCTAATTAACTAGTATTACATTGAAATTTGTAATATTGTACTTCTAAGTTTGGCAGACCGTTAGCTGGTCTATATACTAATTTGTATAACTGATTGCTTGGCTTATGGCCAAGTCTGACGTCGGTACCTACTGTATTTGGCTTGCAGTCAATACAGTAAATTACAAAAACTATTCAGTCAACTTGCAGTCAATACAATTAACTAATTGTTAGTATAGTTAACTTAATAGTACTGTATTTGACTGTCATTCCAATATAAATGTTATTTTAATAATTTTGACTAGTAAGTTGATGTTAGTTTAGGTGGGGTAAGAACTTATTAATTTGGAAGCCGTATAATATATTTATTTAGCAGAGTAAAAATTTAATGATTTGGATACGGAATTGCATAATGTAGTTGTTTGTTGCAACTCAATAATTTTCTATATGAAAGTAATATGTTATTATATTTGTAAACCCAGTGATTTTGAGATTGAGAAACTATTAACGATTTTGTAATGTAAGGAAACGATTGGTATAGGGGGTAAAACTAATGTTATATGTGGTTTATTATTGAATTTTGTGGATATTATTATATATAACTATAGTTAGCATACATAGTGACTACCTTATAGGGTATATATCAGTGTATTACACTATAAGATACACTCCTACAAAGTGTATAATCTCGTCTTACATTGCAGAATACACCCTTGCAACGTATGTGATAGCGTATTACTGCCCAAAACGGGTATTGGCAAAGTATATGGTAGAGTGTTACTGCCCAGAAGGGAGATTGGAAAAGTGTATAGTAAGGTGTTATTACCTGGATAAAAGTTTATAAACTTTTACTTAAGGCGTGTACTTTCTAAATACCTATTTTACCTTTAATTCATTTATCTATCTTTAATATATACCATTAAATCTTCTATTTACCTTTATATTAACTTATATGGTATAAACAAACCTTATTATGATATTAACTAATAACTAATTTAATCGACTATAAGTAACCTGGAAAAAAATAGACGAAATAAACTTAAATACCTATAATGGGATGTAATAACGGTTACAACTATCAGTATTTTAATACTACGTTTCACAAAAAAATACCAAAGCGTAAAAAAAGTGTAAAGTAAAGTAACTTTGAAAAAACCACTTCAATACGAAATTATTAATTTGGTTAGTATGTTTTAACTATTAAAAGCCTCGTTACGCTATCCGTTAACTCGGTTGGCGTTTTGGACGTATTCAGACACTTTTTAAAGAGTGTTCTATTACGTATTAGGTTACATAAGCTAAAAACACTAAGTTTCGGAACCCATCGTTAGGACTTATCCAACCTAAACATATTATTTGAATCGTTTAAACGTACTTTGAAAACGACTAAAGCTACATTCAAAGCGTTTTTACAATTAACCTACGTCCTAAAAGTAATATCTGAACCGTTTACTAAATACACACCACGCGCTCAAAGTATATTTCAAAGCGTTTCGGCACATTTTGCAAACGCTTAACATGGTATTCGAATGGCTTACTATATTGAACCTTACACACTATCTTAAACTTTACAAATACACCCCTCTATCTCTTTCTTTCTATTTACCTTACGACATTTACTTTTCCTCATTCATCCCTAATCACACCGCTTATTTAAATTATAGACGTTGCAACGTTGTTAATTAGATTGGTCGAAGTAATAGTAGTATTGTAATGGTTTAATGGTGGATGTATTGTTCTAAGTTTGGCAGACCGCTAGCTGGTTTGTACAGTGATTTGTATGGCCAATTTCCTGGTCCATGCCCTAGTGTGAAGTGAGTTCATACTGTACTTAACTTGCAGCCAATACAGTATACCCACAATTAATACACTCAACTTTCAGTCAGTATAGTCAACTTTACTATTAGTAAAATTGACCTAATGCACTATAATGACTTCTATTCCAACACTGTCGGCTTTTTTTTTGTGCACTCACGCCAGTGTGATCGACCAAACCTTTCCGATTACTGTCGAATTACGTCGTAGGAGGCTTCCGATTGGTATAGGATGGCGATGTAGCTGCCACGAGTGCGTTGTTTCAAGTACCGTTAAGGTTTGGCTACATCAGTCTTATTAATTGTGGCTAAATCAGCGCCTTAGCTCTTCTGGCGAAAACTAAGGCCAGCATCAACACTAAGTATGCGGATTGACGATCTATTGAAGTGAAGTTTTTTGCCCTTCACCCAAGTCGTCACTGGCTTACTGTTCCAGAATTCAGAGTCTTTAATCGCTTGTTGTTCTGATTTCACAAAGCTAGCAGTTTCGACGAAAAGGATATCGTCAGTTTATATTCTCATTAAGCCGAAATACTTTTTTTTGCATTACCAATAGGTACGGGTCATACGTTACGGATATTATCGCTAGCTATAATTTGAAGTTTTATTGGTAGGTTGGGAACTAGTAGATACCTGCTTTAGCTAATCCGTACAGTAGTTTAATATAACGTATACTATGCTTAAAGGGTAGATAATATGGAGTTCTTATAATAGTTTTACTAATACCATTAGTTGTAAATCCGTTGTTAACTACGTGTAGACTTACGTTATATTACAGCTATTAAGTGTAAACTTACTTTTAGTTTTAGTGTAATGATCACACTAAATACCCGTAAGTATATAGAAGGTGTCAAAGGGTTTATATTATCAAGAAGGTAGCAGAGGTGCTGAGTGAACAATATCGAAACCGTGCAAGTAATGATCAAAAGCTGTGAGGCTATTCAGAATATACTGAGACTGAATATTTAGATTGACAACTAATAAGCTATGAAGGAAATACTCTCTATGTAGTGATGGCCGTGTCCTTATATATCCGTGCCTTCATACCATCTTCAGTACTAGATAGCTTGGAGGGAAAGATATCCAACATATCCTATACGTCCGTGCGTTAACCCTAACCCTGGTTTGCTGACATAAGAGATGTTCTCCGCCTGATGTGTTGAATGTCAAGCTTCTAATGGTGCAGCTGGCCGCTGGCCTATTCTATGACCTGTAGTTGGTTCTTGGATCAAAACATTTGGTTCATAAATTTACTATTAAAGCGACCACTAAACGTTAGCTAATTTTTTAAATCGTTGGTAATTGTATAAAGATTTAGTTTTTGCCTTTATTGCTGTATTTTAAGTGATTAAACGTAATTTTTCATACGGCTTCCCCGTAGTTTCTACTTTAACTTCTTCAATAATACTTAACTTAAAGATCGTAACATTTGGGTTTTGGAGGTTAAAATCGGTTTTCGGTACGAATTATATAACTCCTCGAATTAGTAGGCCGTTAATTTCAACCTTATTACTTTCTTCGAAAGGCTTATCAAAAGTTTTAATAATCCCTTGTACTTGAAGCTTTAGTACTAGGTCTTCGTTATCCTTCTGTTTCCTATTTACCCAAATAGTATTGTAAATATTCCCTGATGTATATTCCTTCTTTTTAAAGTTCTTTTTCTTTCGGAGGTCGTTTGCGTTGACGGCATTTCATCGGCTTATCGATAATGGGTGGAGGAGGTTCGTGTTAGCTTAGTTGCTTGGCTTAAGAAGCTTAAAGGTTTTTATCTTTAGTACCCCTAATATAGGTTTTAACCTAAGTAGTTTAAAAGGATATAAAACCGTTAGAAATTTTAATAACTACTTTAGAGTTTGCGATATTTAATATCTTATATAAGCTCTCTTATTTATCCAGCTTCCACTACATGAGGACTTTACTTTACAACGGAAAAGCAAATAAGTTGATTGTTAAAGGGCCGTTTTTGGTGTTAAGGGTATTATTAACTTGGCGGCGTGCCGATTCTCTTCGTAGTTACCTTAAAGTTTTGATATAGGCCGTAATACGTTTTTGAGTACTTGCCGCATAGGTACATTCCAAAAACTAGGAGCGTCGGTACTAAGCCATTAGAGTCTATAGTGTTGGTAAAGCCTTTTACTGTTATTTATAGGCTTGCTTCCGCATCCGTAAAACTTTTAATCTCTAACATAAGGATATTATATACTCAAAGAAATAGGGCGTATGCCCTTTTAACTTTTATAATTATCCAGTAGACTTTTATAGGTACTTGTTTATACTAAATACCTATTATCTTAATATATTTTTTAAAATTCCATCGCGGTAAAGTTTGTACTAGTATTGTAGATGACGGTGTTAGGTAAACTTTGATACGTGTTAATCTATAGTATTCTTAACATTTCTCATATATCCTTTGGCGAAAAGAATTTTAGAAATTTCGCCCTATAAAAAGAGGTTGCGAAATGAACGACATAAAGGATAGGCTTATTATTTAAGTAAAATATATTAACGAAAATCATATAGTTAAAATCTTTATCTTTTTTTAGTTTGAACTTAAATCTTTGGGGGGCTAAGATATACTTTTGATAATGGTAGTATAGCCTTTTAACAGATTTTAGGGTAAAATATTCCATATTGTTATACCCTACGGACTTTAGGACTTTTTATAGCCTATTAACACCTAAGTGGTCAAAACGCCGGTATAGTTAACGTATTTTGAGCTTCATTAAGTGTAATACAACTAATTTCAGGTCTTGAAAATGAAACTATAAGTACCTCTATTTAAGGGCGAATACAAACCTTTAGTCGTTTTCAATTAATTTATTTACGTTAACGCCAACGTTAACACCCAAGATCTTTATTTTCTTTAATTAAAGAAGGAAAAAGGAAGGGGATTTGAAGATATAAAATTTAATTACTTTTACAATAGTTTAAACTATTGTTATCCCTAGTAACGATAGTTATTTGCCTGGGCCAAAGCCAACTTTGTCCTTGTCAGCATCGTGACGATTAATCTTAGTAGCTTTAATGTTTTCCTTCCATAACGTTACATATTAAGAATAGTTTCCTGTTAAGTACCTTGCTGCCCTTGTGTCTGGTATAATACCTTGAAACGTGTGGTCCTCGTAACGATCGTGGAGGTTAAAGGTATATAAAGGGTTGGAGGTTTGGTTAAGGCAAATATAAGGGTTTTTACCACTCAAACGGTATAGGAAGGCGTGGTTGGCTAGTTACTAAGCCTTATTAGGAGCAATATCTTCGTGTTATTTAACCTAATTAAGGGTGTTAAAGACGTTAATTTGTTTATCGCCTTTGAAGTCTGCAATTTAATCCAAGTAATTCTGTTTAGAAGTAATAGGGTATTAGGTGTAGTATATTACTTTCCTATTATTATATTTGGCGAGGGGTACCAATTTAATTAATAGCCAGACCTTCCACAGATCCAATATTTCTTACCACCATTACGACGATAATGCTTATGGTTACCAGGTCCGCCTAAATCTTATTAACATTAACGTAGCTGTTACCTCTAGTCTAAGACTAATAGGCCAAACCTTAGGCGTTATAGGCGCCCGTATTTACAGTCAACGTAATTAACTACCGAAAGGTTATCTTCATCTATGTTAAGGAAGTTGCCGGTTTAGGAGTATATATTAAACGAGTTTGGTATACGCGTTATTACGGTGGTAAGAGAGGACCGTAACTGGTTAAAAAAGCCTTTGAAGGTAGTATTTAGGCTTTGTAAGGCGTATTTAAACTCGCTAACGCTCGTGATCATTGCTCATACCTTATAGCGAAGTGTGGTTTCACCAATATAAGCTTTCTCTATTACTTTCTAGTATAGCATTAACTTATTAAACATTTGGTTAAAGATATTTATTCGTGTTTTATCCTCTTTTTTCTTTGCCATTATTGTAGTCTACCTCGTAGTATCTTAGTTTATATAATATTACGTAAGGTGGACGTCGTACTCAAAGTAGCCTTTTATATTATCATAAATTTCGCGAAACGTGGTTATTTGGGTTAAAAAGGTTAGGTAGTAATCCTTGGTGTACCTTGTAAGGATTTTGGGAAATAGTGAGTAAAAACTAGAAGGAGAAACTTTTATCTACTTGTATATATTCAAGAAAGGTATTTTCTTGGTATCGAAAAGATTATAAGGTTTTACTTTATATGTTTCTGTATTATCCTAAATCTTAGCGAGATCCGCAAGGAGTTTGTAATTAATGTTAACCATTTTAACAGGTTTTGGAGAAAGGTCGCGATAATTGTTTTAGCCATAAGTAGTGTTTCCTAGCAATTTAAGCCTTAAAGCTTCTCAGGTACGGTATTGGAGGTAATTACCAGTCGCCTGACTCGAAGGGTAAAGTCCTATGATAGAACCTATGGTGGGCTTTCGCGTGTAGGTAAATTTAAAGGAAGAAGATTTTTAAGGAGTTTAACAATTAAATTACTAAAGGATGATATATACTTAAAAGTTTTAGGAGGTTTAACGATCCTTATTAATTAACTGGTAAAAAGCGCTAATATTAATACCTCTGGTTGCATTGGTGGCCGCTTCTTTACGTACCATATTACTGTTGAAGGCGTATTCCGCGCTATCATTTGAGGGTATTAAACTGCTAAGCAGGTTAATAGGTTCCTCATTTCTAGCGTGTAAAGAGGCTTAACTTAGCTAGGGGTGAGTTAAAGGTCTTTTGAAACATGTGTATGAGTATTAAAATCCTTTAACATCTTTTTTTTTTCTTTTAAGATTTTTAGGATCGGGGTCTCAAAGGTGTTTTTTAAGCTAATCCAACTCAAAAAGGGTTTTTGCCGGCTTATTAGAGATTTCTTTTAATACGTAAATCACTTAGCGCTCGAGTTTAGCCTTTAGTTTAGACTTAATGGTTTTTTAAACTGCCTTTTATATAATAATAGTCTTTTCGTCAAAAAACTCGCGATACTTATGAAAAACGCGGTTGAGATCTTTACCGCCATTATATTCTAAAATAAAATAACCGACGAAGTTAATCAGGTATTTTTCTGTTAATATCTTATCAACGTCGTGTCTCCAAAGGTCGTGGTTGTATTATTTGTTAAAAACTGATCCGAGGACTTTTACTTTCTCTATAAATTCCTAACTTAGAGCTATTTTGATAGTTTAACTTATAAAGGGCGTGTAGAATGTATAGGGCGAGATACTTGGTGATCTTGGGCGTAGGTACTTAGCGTTTTTATCGTAAAGTTGTATATGAACTTAATAACTTGGCGACTTGGTATCTTGGCATAAGATTGTGCGACGTGGCTTTCTCGATGCGATTTGGCTATTTCTCTTAAGGTAGCGAACTTGACGATTGAGTTGGCGTGAAGGGAGTGAAAATAGTAAAGTAAAGGTAAAAGTTTAGTGTGAAGGATAAGGTCAAAGGTCATTATAGGTAGTAAAGGGTGAAAGTTATTTGTTATAGTTATTTAACGTAAAGACTTAGTCGTTTTTCTGCAATAATAGCACCCACAACAGTACTAACTTAGCCGTTTGCTAACTTTCCAAACTTTAAGATTTCTGACAGTCAATCTCAAAGTCTTTAAGAAAAGTTAATGAAGATTTCTTAGTGTTTTCGATAACGATACCGTTGCTACCTCCAAGCTTCCGTAAAAACCGACGCAACCTAGAAATCTTTTTTACTTACTGCGGTGAAAACCGATGTAGCAGTAAGGGCCCTTCGCAAAAATTTTTCTTCTACCCTAGCCGTCATTTGACATAAAGCGTAACCGGAAAGTAGCTTCTTCTTCTACTTAGCTTATCTGTGCTTAATATAATAAGCACTAATCAGTTTTGGTAGGCCTTAAATATTACAACGTTGTCTATTCGAATCGTAGTCGAAGTAACAATAGTATTGCAGTATTCAGGTGGTTGATGTATTGTTCTAGGTTTGGCAGACCGCTAGCTAGTCTACACTGTAATTTATATGGTCAATTGCTTGGCCCGTTCCCTAGAGTAAAGTGTAGCGTACTACATTTGACTTATATCTAATGCGGTAAGTCCGCACAAAGCAATAAACTTGCAGTATAGTCAACTTTACTTATAGTAAAGTTGACCTACTGCACTGCATATAATACTATTCTAACAAACACTCTTTTAAATTTTCTTCCATATATTAATAGAGTAATTGTCGAAGAATTAACTATATTTGCGAGAAGCATGATCGCCGTATTCAAATCTTTCGCTACCGTTTTATTTAACGATACAGTGATATATACAGTTGACCAAGTACCTTTCAGTTGATTTTTCGTCAATATCTGGCCTCTCAAAGTCTTTATCGTATTATTTTGAAAAAAAGGATCCGATGGATTTAATCCCTTTTTGTAATTTTTAAGTAGGTGTTATCTTAGGGTTTTAACTCGCGTAAAACTTGGTAAGTGGGGGACTTGGTGATTTGAGGATGTATGAACTTAGTGTTTTAGCTTAAAATCACACGACGTGACTTTCTTAACATAACTTAACAATTTTCTGCGTTTTCGTTTTAAACATCAATCTTAACAAATTAAATTGGTGTAAGAACGGAAGAAAAATAGTGTAAAGGTAAAAGTTTAGTATAAAGGGTAAGGTTGAGAGTCTTTTGTTATTATTAGTAAAGGTCGAAAGTTGAAAGTTGTAAACTGTAGGACTTAATCGTTTATTAATTTGTCGATTTGTGGCTTTTAGCGGTTAATTTCAACGATTTTTAAAAAGAACTTGGTCAAGATTTCGTGGTGTTTTTAATAACGATACCGTAGCCATCTCCAGAGTGTCGTAGAAAATAACGTAGCCTAAAGGTCTTTTTTACTTACTGTCGTAAAAACTGACATAGTAATAAAGGCCCTTCGTAAAAGTATTTCCATTACCCTAACCGCTGTTTAATCTAAAGCGTAATCAGAAAGTAGCCTTTTCTTTTACTTAGCTTATTTGTACTTAACTTAATCAATATTGATTAGTGTTGATAGTACTTTAGATATTATAAAGTTGTCGATTAGATTAGTTGAAGTAATAGTAGTATTGAAATAGTCAAATGGTAGATGTGTTATTTTAGGTTTAGCAGACAACTAGTTGGTTTGAACAGTAATTTGTATAGTTAATTACTTGGCTTATGTATTAGTATGATATGAACATATACTGTACTTGACTTGCAGTTAATACAGTAGGTCCATAATCAATACACTTAACTTGCAGTTAGTATTGTCAACTTTAATATAATTAAAGTTAACCTACTGCATTGCAATTACTACTATTTCAAAAAAAATCGAGGTTTGAATTTACTAGTTACTTGGTTAATGTAACGATTATAAAGTGTTAAATAGCTAAATTAAAACACCTAACTAGTTTGTGGTTACGGCTTATTTGTATTTCATTTATGATAACAAGCGTTAAACACCTCATTTCAAACGCTTTATTATATTTAACTTGTTATTTATTTACACATTGTACGTTTTTATTTGGACCGGTCTATTTTAAAAACTCTTTTTCATATGGTTTTAAATGTATTACATTTACGACTACTACACTATATTAGATTTTATAATGCTCCGAAACTCTTAAGACGTTTTTATATACATAATTCCAAACATACTCTAATTTCAATCACTAGACTATATTAACTTTTCTAACGCCCTAGTAATTCTAAAGAGTACTTATACTAGGTTCAAATTTAGAGACCTTTCGATTCAACTTTCAAAATGCTTTAATATTCTTCGTACCTTTGTAGTCATGGATTCAACCAGAATAATATTAGCTGAAATTAGCGAATATAAAGACCTTTTTTTCAATATATAACGATTCTATTTTTTTTTTTTTTTTGAAATTTATGAACATAAACTAGTAGGATAATAAAATTAAGGCGTCAGAAAAAAACCTTAACCCGTTCAATGCAAATACATGTATTATAAACATTATTTTTCAATATTATGATATAAATGCTCCTGACCTTCATTATTCTATAACTTTTGAAAGTATTTTAAAGGTTGGACGTTGAAAATATAACGCATTATAAATATTTTAAGTTTAGAAATATTATGTGTATTATGAAGAAGCGAAAGAATTAATACAACTGTTGGTAGGTACTTTCGTATTATAAAATCGTCCATTGTTATAGGTTAACTTTATAACATATCAAAAAAGAAAGATGAAGAGATGTTGAAAAATGATTTTATAAAAGGATATTAGTTGGAGAAAATTAAGAAACGCTGGAAATGAAAGGCATTTGGCGCCCGGATTTAGAAAGAGAAAGCGTTAGAAAAATTGTCTTATACTTGTGAAGAAGTATTACAAGTGTTAACCAGTATTCGAATTCCAAAGACATCACCCTCAACTCGAGCTTAGGAGGAGAAAAGATCGAATATATCGTCCTCCATACGAGTTTAAAAGGAGGAAGAGCTAAAAGAATCGCCTTTTACTCGGCTGTAAAAAAGAAAAAGTCGCGATGATAACCTTACACTTGAGTTTAAGAAGAGAATGGGTAATATAAGTTATTCGGCACTTAAATATAGGATAAAAATGATTAAAAGCTCGAGTTTAGGAGAGAAAAAAGTTATAGTGGCAATCTAGCCCTCGGTTTAAGAAAAAATAAGGGATATAATGACAATTCACAACTCGGATTTAAGAGACGAAAGGGTTATAATAACAATCTAATATTTGACTTTAAGAGAAAAAAGAGATTTAAAAGGAGGAAAAGCTGGAAATATTGTTTTTCACTCAACTTTATAAGAAGGAAAAGCTGTAATAGCAGTCTAAACTTCGGTTTTAAGAAAAGGAAGGGCTAGGTATACAATTCTCTACTCGACTTTAGATAGAAAAAGAGCTACAATTCACTCGATTTTAAGAAAAAAAGGAAGAGTTAAATATTTTATTCGAAAATCGATTTCAAAAAAAGAAAAGGTTAAATACATTATCCGTAACTCGATTTTAAAAAGATAAAGAACTATAAAGGCTATCCTGTACTTAACTTTAGAAAAGGAACGGGCTATAGGTGTTATATACTACTAATAACACATCGAACTATGATATAGGCGCTCCGAAAAGAACAAACGGCGATCCCAATAAAAACATGAAAAATAGCTCTCCGGATCGCGATAAACGCATTTGTAAAAGTGGTGGATGAAAATCCAAAGAAAACGCTATACCAAGACGCTTAGTATAAGATATTAAAAGCGCTTCTACCAAAATAAAGCGCCCCTTTTATCACATTGAAAAGTTATCTACAAAAGTAGTGCATTCTAAAAAGTATATTAAGGGCGTTTCTACCAATATAAGGCGCTCTGGATTACTTATTTAAAACAAGGTTATAATAAAACACTTCAACTAACGTATTAGTAACACTTGTTTTTATTACTACTGATTGATTTAATAACACTAATAGGAAGGTTGTTGGTAGGCCTTTATCGTTGCAATGTAGTCGATTCGAATCACTGTAGTCGAAGTCACTGGTGCTGCGTTGATATTGTTGTTTGAGATGTATAATTTCTAAGTTTGGCAGACCACTAGCCGGTCTACACACCAATTTGTATGGCCAAACGCTTTAGCCTGTACCCCACTTTGAAGTATGTATCTACTGTACTTTACTTGCAGTGTAGTTCCACAAACTATAGTCAGTTTGCAGTATGTACAATCAACTTTACTTGTAGTAAACTTGACTTGGTTGTACTACACTTGACTGCTATTACAACAGAGGTTATATAATCTAAACCATAGTATCTCTTTTAATTTGCGAGAAAACTCAAAAAAATTAAAAAAAAGTTTGGCCTAAACTGATAACAATACATCATTATCTATATTAGAATTGCTGATTAGAATCATATATAAATTATATTATATCTACTATGATTACTTAACGATTAATTAGAACTCGAATAAACTAAATTACTAACATTGGATTACAGATATAAAATATATTAAAGAAGAACAGATTGCTTGTATATATATCATTATGTATTACTATAGTTCGTATATGTAAGAACTACTTTACAAGGCATATAGCAGTGTATCATACTATAAAGTATACTCTTACAGAGTGTATAATATTATGTTACTCTGTAGGATATACTCTTACAAAGTGTACGATAACGTGCTACTGCTTAGAAGAGATATTAGCAAAGTATATGGTAAAGTGCTACTACACAAAAGGGAGATTGACAGAGTATATGGTAGGGTACCACTGCCTGAGTGAGAGCTTATAAGCTCTCACCTGAGGCGTGCACTCTCCGGATGCCTCTTCTCCCTTCTATCAATCTATCTATCTTTAATATATAGTATTGAATCTTCTACTTACCTTTATGTTAATGTATACAGTACAAATAAACTTTACCGATAAAATTGTTATTTATTATAAGAGGTTTTAGACTTAATGATTTACAATTATGATTTATTATAATAATATTCATAACAACTTAATCTTTTGTTTACTGTAAGGGTTTTATCAAATCGGTAATCGTTTTTTAACGCTTGATTTTAAGACTTTTAGCTGTTCATTTGAATAGGTTTCTTTGAAATATATTTCATAACGATTTTTTAGTGTTATTAGTAGAAATACTATTGTTAACTTTAAATTTCCGTAAAAACTGCCGCTATTTAATCAATCATGTTGTAAAAGTTTTTCTTTTACATTACCTGCATAAAATATTATAAGAAATAACTTATTGTTTTATTTGACTTATTAGTACTTGACTTTATAAGCATTAATCAGTATTAATTGGACTTTAGACGTTATAAAGTTGTCGATTTGAAGTGTAGTCGAAGTAACAGTCGTATTGCAAAGGTTAGGTGTTGAATGTTCTTTTTTCCAAGTTTGGCAGACCGCTAGCTGGTCTACATACTACTTTGTATGGGCAATTGCTTGGCCCGTGCCCCACATTGAATTGGGCACGACTGCAATTGACTTGCAGTCAGTGCAGTCAAACTTTGACTGGACTGCACTTGAACGCTATTCCAACAGATACAAAGAATACTTCAGAGATAAGGATTTTTACTGGAAAATTAGGAAATAGTATTCGTAAGCTATAGGTGCATCGAGATGAGGATTACAGCTAAGTTTAGCTGTTAGAACAACTAGTATTTACTAATGCAAGGTTTCGATCGTGATGATCGAGATTTGAGGATTCTCTTGATTTTATATATCAAGAGATTCTCCAGGTAGATTTCTAGGTATTCCATAATCCACAAGCCTATATAATATCTTCTTGTATAGTAATTTCAATAGATTCGGCCCATTCGGGATAACTTGTTGATCTTCCTATCAATTAACATAGGTGGCTCCCTACGCTGGAACACACAGCCTGGATAGGTCATTCATTCCCCAACGCGACGTATCATAGATGGAATGAGCACTGTATGACTGTGTAGCTAGCTATATCCCAATTGATATGCCCTGGCACATCACGCAAGTGGCTACTAATAGGTACTGTACACGCTCGTGCTGCTATCACCTTGTGACAATAGTAGTCATGGTCCAGGTTGGCTGTCCGCCAAATCTACATTGTCTTCCAAATGTACATTATTTTAACATGCCCACACTGGCCGCCAAGCAGCATACACATCTACTACCGGTGATGCTTCCTCCTGCCCTTCTTATTATCCTTCACTGCCGGCTGCGGACCCCGGAACCAGTCAGCCTCCCGATAGCGGTCCACAGCACCGGCGTCCGTGCCCAGTACCGGCAGGTCGCGCTTCACCAGCTCCCTCTTCACCACCTTCCACCGGCCCAGCGCCTTGGCCTTGTGTACCGGCGTCTGCCGCCTCGCGTACACCTGCACATTGGGCAGCTTGGCCAGCTCGCCGCGCCGCTGGACCGCCTCGTGGACCCGGCGCCGCGGCGGCGGCTTGACCAGCGTAGCAAGGAGGTCGCCGACGCTCGTGATACCGAAGACCTTGGCGTCGGGGATCGCATGGCCGG
Organism: Anisogramma anomala; assembly: GCA_038502455.1. Lineage (NCBI taxonomy): Eukaryota > Fungi > Ascomycota > Sordariomycetes > Diaporthales > Gnomoniaceae > Anisogramma > Anisogramma anomala. The sequence continues at coordinate 22,689,519 of JASMMZ010000001.1, read as the reverse complement.
TGAGTTGGTAGATACGTTTGGCGATCTGTAGACGATGGACTTGTTAGTAGTCAGTCCAATCCACTACTGTGAAGGTGTGTCTCGAAGCTCGGAGAGGCCGCCGAAAAAAGTAAAGGGTATGCAAACATACCGCGAACTTCAGCTTCGGATCCTCCAACGAAACCCTCTTCACTTCCCAAGGCAGATTCTGCAGAATCGCCTTCGCCTCTGCAGCACTCTTCATCGTCTCGCGCGGCCCAACACCCCCCATCAGCCCCTCCACCACGCCCCGCCAATCCCCAACGAGCTCCTCCTTGCCCTCCTCATCGAACCGGACCCCCAGCCCCAACGCACGATCCCACCCGCCGCTCGCACGCCAGCCGGCCACCAGCAACGCCTCGGCCCCCGGCCCCGCCGCCCGCACCGCCAGCGCCTCCAGCACGGCACGGTGCACGCACAGCTCCAGCACCGCGGCCCCCGCCACCGGCCGCGCGGCCTGCGTGAAGCCCGCGGCGGCGCGCCCGGCCGCCAGCCAGTTGTCGCGCGCCGGCGCCGGCGCGTCGACGGTGCGCCGGCGCGCCCTCCGGGGCTTCTCGAACCACTGGCCCAGCCCGCCGAGCACGGGCAGCGCGGCCGCGGACTGGGCGGGCTCGTAGTCGTCGGCTTCGTCGAGCTCGTCGGCGCGCGGTGCGGTGGTGCGGTGTTGGGGCGGGAGCCTGAGGTGCCTTCCTGACATTCGGGTGCTGGGGGGTGGCGACGCGGGGTAGGAGGTGGTCTTCTGACGGGATGAAGGGACGGATTTTGGGACGGAGGTGGCGATGATTTCGCTGGAGGGGTCGGCGGCGGATTCGGGCACGGTCTTCTCCTGGTTCGCGATGTGCTCGAAGAGTTGGGTATCTGGCCCGACCATAGTGGGCTCGGGCTCGGGCTCGGGCTCTGTCGCCGTCTCGGGTGTCTGCGATTGGAGTTCGGAAGTCGCAGCAGCTGGGGACTCGGACGTAAGCTCCGGTGGGGTTTCGGCGCTCTTCTCCTTGCCCAGGGCCCATGCTCGCGAAGCTTTGAACGTGCTGGCCGGTGTGGTCGAAAAGTCGCGCGGGCGACTAAAAAGAAAGCTGCTCGTGCCGGCTGTTGCTCTGCGGAGCGGTGCGGATGTCGAGGACGAGGCATATAGACATTGTGCGAGCACCGCCGAGGGCCTCCGAATCCTTTGTATCCTCCGCATTGTGCGGATTGGATTGTTTGGGATTGCGGATGTGCGGTGGTTTGACTGGTAACTTCACAAGTGTTGATGATGCATCAAAAATTCATGGAGTTGCATGCTGGATCCCTGTTGGCCAGATCCGCGGCCGGCAACGGCTCCAACGCCCATGAACGAACATCGTCAACGAAGCACTCACTCTACAGCTTTCGTGGCTGGATCCTGCTGTATCGTCAAGGCGACGGAGTAGCAGTGCTGAGAAGTTCAAGCATTTCCCGCCAATTCACTGAAACAATTCACGTCTTCCGGGGCGCCATAACGAACGTTCAATTCACATCCTCGCCCTCGCCAGTGGGCATGTCGGCTAGAGACCACCAAATCCGGCCGACAAAATGAACCGCCTCAGCTTCCTCCTGCTGCTGCTCAGCGCATGCGCCTCTCTTGTAGCCGCAGCGCGTAAGTATCCCTACCCAGTCTCCATAACCACGCAACCTACTGACACATCCCGCCCCCCTCCCAGTGGCCCCAACCTTCTGCAAATGCACCTGCTTCACGAACAGCACGATCATCGAGATCAAGTCCACCACCTCGGGCGCCATCGTCAACTCGCACGCGGCCGAATCGCCCTCCGACCTCCCCACCACCCTCGGCGAAAACCTCGAGCTCGAGTTTCCCCACCTCTTCAACGACAGCCCCCGTGCCAGCGCCCGCACCACCGACGACGGCCACAACGGCGGCGCGCTCTCCCGCGCCGCGACGAAGCGCGCCTCGCTGCCCTCGCCCTCGTGCTCGCAGTGCAACCGCGCCTTCTGCCTCAGGCAGTCGCTGCCGATCTGCAAGGGCGCGGCCGAGACCGACGTCACGACCAGCTGCTTCCAGCGCGACAGCCGCAAGGACCAGGTCATCGTCTGGGGGTTCCTGCTCGGCACCGCGGGGCTGCTGGGGTGGGCGGCGGTGCGCAAGGGGCTGGAGATGCGGGGCAGGCC
>JASMMZ010000001.1:22587635-22679824 GCA_038502455.1 Anisogramma anomala | reverse complement strand
ATTTTAGAGACGGCGGGGTCCAGCGATCGATCCTCTTGGACTGACCGGCAGTGGGATCGCGTCAAGCACGGCACTCGTCTACCCCACCACCCCGTCCTCCATACATGCACACCAGCACACAGCACCGCTTGCCTGCCGACCATTTCGGCCACTGGGCAGTTCGCGGGGAAAATCACACCGCGCCGCGCCGAAAAAAGGACCAACGGACCAACCCTCGCGAGGTCCCCGTCGTCGATCGAGCATGGGTCCGTGGATGAGGACGCAGATGATGATGTGTGCTCGCAATCCTCCGTGCTTCGTCCACGTTGTGGAACGGGTTCTCGGTGTGGGGTGGTGATGGTGGCTGGAAAGCGCGATGGGCCGACGGCGGTGTTTCCCCTAGTAGAGTCCCTCCCGGACCCGGGTGCGGAGTCGAGTCGCTGCCAACAGCAACAACGTTCGTTAGGGTGGCGCGCCCTTAGCCGACGACGTTGATGGTCATAGTAGATGTAATAGTGGGGTAAAAGCCGTATGGCAGCCGAAAACAGGTAGGGCTCGACCGACCCCTGCGACCCTGTCAACCCTATTCACTAACTTCGTGGCACTCCACCAAAAGCTATGATCCCATCGGGGATTGACCAGAGAGTACTGTTCCAAAGGCAGTCAGGTGCCGATTGGTAGGCATTGTCTCCTTGGACGACAGCCTGCAAGTTGCGTTGCGTTGCAACTTGCTGCCCAGTACAGTAACTCCATGGGAAACCTCTTGATGCTCTGGCCATGTTGTGCTGGATGCTCATTTGAAGCAGGGTCAGGTTAAAGGCTTGAGTGGCCACGAACTGCTGCCGTTCATAAGCCACTGGAAGCCGCCATATTGCCATGATTGTGGTCAAAATGCATAGTCTAGATAGGGGAACCACGGGGCTTGAGCAATTGGATGTGTTCTCTTCGCGAAAACATGGGGTTTGGGAGTAAATATGCTATCTAACCCTTGCGTCCTGTTGTTGGTCAACGTCAAAAACTATTCAGTCATAGTGCAGGGGCAGGCCATAAGAAGGCCGCTTACCATCGGATGAGTCCTCTTGGAGGCCATTTAGGCAGTCCAACTGGCCCGCCTCCCGTGTTCCCAATATTCCCCTGGGTATACAGAAGAAGTTCAGACTTCAGGCAGTCTGCTTTGTCACCGTGTGCCCACGTTGCGCGGCTCGAGCAGGGACGTCCCAACGTTGGTCCCAACGAGCACCTACAGCTCTACTCAACTTGACACGGCACTGGTAGCCTTGGCCACACGGGCGGCATCGAAATTACGCACGAAATCGTAGTAGAGCCGCACTAGTTCCAGGTGCACTGTCATGTTGACTTTCTCGTCAATAGTGTGGACACCTTCGCTGCCTCCCTGACGGGTCGGATACCAGCGGTATACGTTGCGAGTAAGATCTTCGTGTGAAAGACAGCCTCATGTTCACGTCCACAGGAGCGAGCAGCCAGAAGGGGATGATGGCGTACTCAGGTAGTGCCTAGTATCAGTGTTGCCTGTCATAACTTCTCCCACCGGCACGACCTTGCCGTCTTCGAAAGCGAACGTATGTTGGATCGTGCCCGAGAAAACATCCCACACAGGATCGTCCACCAAAGGCGAGACTGGCGCAACCTGCGTCTTCTGGCTGGACGTCAGGACCAGCGTAGCGTTGTAGTCGACCTCGTATAGCGGCTTGACGGCGTCCTCGGGCTCCATCTCCGCGATATTGTCGTCTGCGTCTGCCGCATAGTCCGCGTACTCCTTATCCGCCACGAATGCCTCGATCTTCACCCGGTACTTCTTAGCGATGGGCTTGGCATATGAAACAATATTGTGCATGACCTTGCCGATGCTGTCCTGCGGCGCAACACGGTAGTTCACACCCAGTCACAACTTCGGGCATTTCAGCCTTTTCGTCAGCTTGAAACCTGTGTTGAATATGTTGGGGGGCATTTTTGGGCGGAGCGAGAAGTTCAGGCAGCAACGAGGTTCCATACCGCATTGATCTTCTGGCTTCCGCCAATGTAGTCGACAGCCTGGCTCGTCTGCAGCCTGTAGTGCTTCGAGCGGTCCTGGCCGGCGAGATCGTTGGCCAGCTCCTTGAGCGCACCCTTCCTAAGCAAATTGGTGATGTTGGGCTCTGCCATGGGGGATTAGCGCGCTTGGCACAGGTAGTGGTTGTAAATGGGCGAGTCCTTGATCCACTTGGGAGTGTATGGATGGCTCTCGAGCACTACGAAGATTTCTGACATGAGACCGATGCCCGTGTGCGGGAAGGGAACGGAGCTATGTCCACCGTGGTTGTGCAGAGTGAACCAAATATCCACATGGCCCTTTTCCAGAGCCATGTGCCATTGAGGTAGGCATCGAATGGTGGATGCGTCCAAGTAGACGAGTGAAGCGTGAATGAATCAGAGGGAAGGTCTGGGCAAGAACGTCATGGAAGTCGTGGAAGGGGCCCCATCGCGGGTCCGTATCAAAGGGTCCCAGGGCATCTTGGGAGGTGAAGAGCTCGTGGGCGGACCGGAGACGATCGCTGGAGAGATCTAGGGCCGAGGGTAGATCACACTGGAAGCCCTTGCGCTGGGAGGCACGGTTGAGGGCGTCCTGGTCGCTGTCGTTGTCGTCGTCACCATACCAGATGGTGGAGGCCAGTGTGCAAGAGGTGCGTATAGAAGGAGGGTGGAGAAGTGCATTTTGACTGACTCATGTGGATTCGCATTTGACTGCCGGCACTGATCGGGCTTATCGGGCTTATCGGGCTTGTCGGGCATCCATCCGGAACGAAGAGGTGGGGTTAGAGTGGTGATGAGTTGGGAATTCTACATGACATATATGACATGCACTACATATATATATTACCTGTATGGCCGTGTCAGCACATCTGGTAGTGGATCCCCATATGCACTTTCTACTACGTACGGGCTCCATATCAATAACGTCTCGACCAAAAAATGCATCTGGCGCTAAGCGCGCAGCTAGAATCAGCTGGTGCAGGTAGGGGCGACCCCACAGTGGTCGTGGACGCCACCAAGTCCTTTCGTCATTTCCAGCCTGCCGAACCGATGTCTGCATTCCGACTGTTGCAAAGGTCGGGCAAGTGGACCGTGGACCATGCTTCTTCTATTCCAATGTCGCTATGAACATGGGACAACGCCCAGACCCTCATAATGGCATATCCCCATTGCCACAGTTCCTCCTAATCCGTCGCCATCAGCACACAAGATTGTGGTGGTGATCCTCTTGTGCCTTGGAGCACAAGGTCATCCTCATCCCATCCACCGGCCGTAAACACTACTAGCCTGTCTCACTTGCCACTTCTTCCTTCGAACCATGGTCCTTAGGTTGCGCACCATGTATTCTACGCTCTCGTCACCTCCCACTCCCGCCTGGGCCAGCATCTCGCCGCGCCGTCTGTCAAGTGCCCTGTCCCTGACTCGCTTCTGCATCGTCTCCGGAGTCCTCACCCTGCTGTTCTCCTCCTTCCTCCTCTTCCGTTCCTCCGCCACTACATTGCATCTGCTCCCACTCAGCTTGTTGTCGCCTTTCTGGAAACCCGCCTCCGAGTCGCAGCTTCTCGTCATCCTGGCCAATTCCACCAGCGAGTATGGCCCCCATCCGATCGACCAGCTTATTGCCGACGCGTGCCGCACCCAAGAGGCCCTTCTGGCCCAGCGCTCAACCGATCTGCGAAGCGCATCCGCACGCTATCGCAGAAGCCGGGGCAGACACCCTCCCCCGGGTTTCGACAAATGGACCGAGTACGCTCTCAAGAATGATGCCCTCGTCGTCGAGTCCTTCTTCGACCGTATATATAGCGATCTCCAACCCTTCTGGGCCTTGGATCCCTGGCAAACCGCCGAGAGGGCTGCGGGCTGGCCGCACATGGTGCGTGTGAGGGGCGGCAAGGCCGAACCCGTCGGAGATGCGAGCAACAAGGTGCCGTGGTTGCAATTATGGACCGACCTGGTTGCTGAGGTCGCAGAGTTTCTCCCCGACGTCGACATGCCCATCAACTACATGGACGAGCCACGACTTCTTGTGCCTTACGAGGATATCAATCAGCTGGTCGAGCAGGCGAGGATGCGGAGGAAGCTTGTGCCCGTCGACTCGGTCGTTAGGAAGTACCACGGACTTGAATTCTACCATGCCGATGGCGAGAAACCGGCACCATACGAGCCGGCCTGGGTCATGGATGCTTTGCATCATTGGGACTTAATGAGGAGCACGTGTCCGCCCGATGCGCCGAGTCGCAATGTCACGGCTTTGACCGATTTCTCTTTCCAGCCCACCTTTCCCGAGCATTGGGACCCCGAATACAGCGAGCATGGATATGTCAAGAACCACACCGCTGCGATGGACCCCTGCTATCAACCTCATTTGAGGAGCCTCCATCCCACCTTTGTGGAGCCTGTCAGCATACAGACATCACAGGAACTCATCCCGCTTTTTGGAGGCTCCAAGCTGCCACGAAACAACGAGATCTTGATCCCGGGAGCTATGTATCTCACAGACGACTCCTTCTATAGCGGCGGAGACTGGCACGGACCTCCGTGGGAGCACAAGACAACAACGGTGGTGTGGCGCGGTGTGGCGTCCGGGGGCAGACACCACGAAAAGAACTGGATGCACTTCCAACGACTGCGGCTGGTCGAGATGCTCAACGGTACGACCGTCACCAACATGGAGCAGAACGACTCAAGGTCCATGACCTTCGAAATGCCCCCGCTATATCAGTACGACTTTCCGCTGCGGCGCGAAGGCAAGATTGGCGACTGGCTCACGGGGCATTCCGATGCGGGCTTTGTGGAGCTGCTGTGCTTCCCACGCGACACCTGTGGCTACTTGGACAAATACTTCCACGAGGTCGAGAAGATACCCATGGGCCAACAGTACGACAACAAATTCCTGCCCGACGTGGACGGCAACTCCTTCAGCGCACGGTATCGCGGTCTTCTGCTCAGCACTTCGCTGCCGATCAAGTCGACCATATACGCGGAGTGGCACGACGACAGGCTGCAGCCCTGGCTGCACTTTGTGCCGATGGACAACACTCTTCAAGACCTGTACGGCATCCTGGACTATTTCACGCGTGATGAGAAGGGGGACAACGCCGCGAGGGAAATTGCCGAGACGGGCAAGACATGGAGCGAGAAGGTCCTCAGGCGAGAGGACATGGTGCTGTATGTGTGGAGGCTACTTCTCGAGTTCGCACGAGTCTGCGACGAGACCCGCGACAGGTTAGGGTGGGTGGACGACCTCGTGGGCATGGGCGGGCAGTGATTGATCAAAGTCGCCACCGTCTATGTCGGTGGATCATCATTTTTTGGTACTGTCCCATAGTACTGTTGTACATTTTGATGGAGTCTTGGCAAGCGGCTCTTTATTATTGACACGAACGAGCGGCTTTATATTATCGATTCGAATAAGCGGCTTTATTTCATTGACACGAATGAGGGGCATTTTTTACCGACACAAATGAGCGGGACTTGGTATCTGGGGCATGACGAACACGAGCTGCGGAAACACTCGCATACGTAACAAAGATGATTTGCAACCCGGGGCACTGGTCACTTGAGGGGGGAAATGAGTGCATGTACATATATATACCATACCCCTTGGCTTGGAGTGAGGATTTCTGGCTATGTCTCGGTGCCCGGCTACGTTAGGGCGCTGTACCATACAACAATCATGGTCAGTCTCTATTGTAACAGACTGCAACGGACTACCCGTGCCAAAGCATTCAGACTATGCAGCCCACAGCTGATATCAACACTAGGATGTGTGTCAATGCATTTCTGTATACTGTTACCTCGCCACAGATGGAATGGCCTGTCTTGTCTGGCACATCTGGCCTCAAGGGCTGCAGGTGTATCAACCACCCACGTGACAATTTGCTGTGATGGGCAAACTGACCTTAGTATCCCTGTCAGCCCTAAACAAGATGATAAGAGCTCCTAATGAAAATCTAAAATGAGATCCTCATCTTGAATAGATAACAAATAAGGCCAGTGCGACAGCTGCTGTTCTTGAAATACAAGTCGTGAATCTGAACGGAGAGTGCAGGATTTCTTGCCCTAACCCTGGTGGGTTTTGATTGGACTGTGGGGTAGTTGACAGGGATCCAAGGTCGTTGTTCCCCTTACACGTGACCGTACTCTGCCGTTGCCGCACTCGAAAATCTGTTAACCAAACATTGGACTTTCGACAACTTTTCGATCCAGGATCATCTCAACCCGACAACTACCCTCTACGACCAGTCGTTAATCGCAACCCACAGACAAAATGGTGAGGACCGCCCCACCCCATCGCGGGTCGAAATGGACATGGCAAGCAACGGTGACTAACTTTTTGGGCGACGAAATAGGCGATTAAGCACAACCAGACCATCGTCAAGAACCGTTAGTCGCCACTCTTCCCCGCCATCTCGACCACGAACTCGATAACGAACGCCAACGAGGCTTTGTGGAATGACCGAACGAATGGAGTGAGAAATTGCTGACTGGCGGCCCTTGCAGACTTCCGAAAGGACTGGCAGCGTCGGGTCCGATGCCACTTCGACCAGGTACGAAGCACGATTTTGATGAGCTCCCCAATCCACCCTGCGACTTGGGAGAGTTCGATTGGGCGTGCGAGAGAGAAAGAGGAAGAGAGGGAGGAGGACGGACAGCGGCAAACCCCTAGGCGATCTGAAATGGCTGGCATGCAATGCAAACGCTTCTGACAAATGATCTTCAATACAGCCCGGCAAGAAGGTCTCGAGACGTAACGCCCGTCAGGCCAAGGCTGCCGCCCTGGCCCCGCGCCCCGTCGACAAGCTCCGACCTGTTGTGCGATGCTCGTCTATCAAGTACAACCGCCGCGTCCGCGCCGGCCGTGGCTTCACCCTGGCTGAGTTGGAGGTACGTTGACGCCCCCTCCCCCACAAGACAGTCCACGTCAACGACCAAGATCCCTACAAGAAACATCTGCAGCATACGCGCCCCGGAAACCACGACGAGGCTGGGTTGCCTCCCAAGACATGGGAAGCTAACACCGCCGCCCCAGGCCGCCGGCATCCCCCGCAAGTACGCCCCCACCATCGGCATCGCCGTCGACGCCCGCCGCCAGAACCTGTCCGAGGAGTCGCTCGCCGCCAACGTCGCGCGCCTCAAGGCCTACCAGGCGCGCCTGATCCTGTTCCCCAAGAAGTCGAACAAGCCCAAGAAGGCCGACTCCTCCCGGGACGACCTCAAGGCCGCCGCGGCCGCGGTCCCCTCCTCGCGCGCCGCCTTCCCCATCGCCGCCGTCCCCGGCGCCGTCTCCGAGGTCCCGAAGGCCGCCCTGCCCAAGCCGATCGAGGGCGGCGCCTTCCGCAAGCTGCGCGACGCCCGCGCCGACCACCGCCACGCCGGTGCGCGCGAGAAGAGGGCCAAGGAGAAGGCCGACGAGGAGAAGGCCAAGCAGAAGTAAACAGCTCGTTCTCGCAGCGGAGTCCTGGGTTTCACGTTTTTTGGCTGTTTGGCTTGGTTGGGGGTGGCCCGTCCGAGAAATCTGTGGTTGGGAGGAGTCAAACGGGCCGAGGCTGCACATGGACGCTGCACGATCAAGGCAGTCCTCGTTTTTCCACCTCACGCGCGCAACTGGTGCTTCATCTCTGGGTCGTTTCGGTTGGTCTGGCTTCTCTGCGGTAAAGGTTGCTAGGGATCAGGAAAAATACACAAAAGTCACGATCAAAACCAGCCCATCCACATCCTGCCATGTCCCTCGGGCATGGCTTGCGAAAGAATGGCCCAAGAGAGGGGGCCAGCACCTCAGGCCCCTTGGCCGCATGTCAGATTCGCGGTGTCGAGACGGTGTGCATCTTGACCAGGCGGACCTAAGTGATAAGAGGAGTCCTAAATACGAGTGCCACATCAAGAGACAGACCGAGTGTATATCTGTGTGTTGCGTGCATGTTTGCTTGTGTAACGATCTGTACTGATCCAGTACGAGACAACTCCACCGCTGTCCCCGGACTAACTTGGTGGCGCAGGTGAGAAGGTAATGCTGATTCGTCTGGCGCTTCTAAAGCTAGCCGAGGAGCAAGTAGGTAACCAGAAGGAATGCTAGCTAGCACGCCGAAGCTGGGATTCCACATACAAAACACCCACGCGTCCAGATCTATCCTCGCTGAGCATTCCAATCCGGCGGCGCACCATGGCTCCCCACCACGCCCTACGGCTCGGCCCCCAGCGCCATCTGCCCCAGCCCCGCCAGCGCCGCCTCGCCCGCCGCGCCCGCCGCGCCCGTCGTGCCCGCGCGCCGCGCACGCAGCACCAGCTCCCCGCCCGTCACCAGCAGCTGCTCGTAGATGTTGCGCCGCAGCGGCGGCAGGTCGGCCGCGGGGGCCCGCACCAGTTCCGCCAGCAGGCACAGCCCGTTCTCGCGGTCGATGCGCGCCATGCCCGCCTGCGTCGCGGCGCCCGCCGCCGCCGCCACCGGCTCCAGGCTGCCCAGCCCCAGGCCCTCGATCCCCCCGCCCGCCAGCAGCAGCAGCTGCTGCTGCCGCAGGGCGCTGCTGCTGTTGCTGCTCTCGCCGCCGGGCAGCCGCTGTGGGCCGTCCTCCTGGCCCTCGGCGGCGGGCGACCTGCTCGCTGCGAGCAACAGGTCGTGGCCGTCAGCCATGTCGCGGCCCGTCACGGCCTCGACGAGCGCGCGGCACGCCTCGAAGGACTCCAGCGCGGCCTGCACGACGCGTACGCCGTCGGGGGCGCGCGCCATGAGCGCGAGCACAAACCAGGCCTCGGAGCGCAGGGTGGGGAAGCGGGTTTGCTTGATGAGGAAGGAGAGCGGGAGGGCGAGGTCGTGGGCGGCGTAGAAGCGGGCACGGAGGGAGGTGGAGGCGGGGGCTGCGGTGGAGGAGGTTGTGGAGGACGGGGAGGAGGGTGAGGAGGAGCGCTGCTGATTGGTGGTGGTGGTGGTGTTGTTGGGTGGGGAGTGGTAACGGTGGAAGGTGGCGGAGGATGGGGAGAAGCCCGTGGCAGAGGTGGGCGAAAAAGAGCCCGTCCTGGCGTGGATGGTGCCGCCGTCGCCGTTGTTGGTGGTGGTGGCAGACGAGCCATGGCGCGCGCGCTTCGGGCCGTGCGGGTGCGGCTCCTCGGGCAGCACGGCGCCAACGGGCGTTGTGTGCAGGATGCGGCACACGGTGGCGACGGCGCGCGCGATCTCCATTTTGGTCGGCTCGGTGTCGCAGCGCTCGAACAGCGCCATGAGGAGGTGCAGGTTGCTGCGCTCGTGCGCGGGCGAGTCCGCGTCGGCGCTGAGCGGGGCGCAGAGGCGGCGTACGTTGGGCGGGCAGCCGACGAGTAGGAGGCGGGCGAGCGAGACGGCGGCGAACTGGGTTTGCGGCTGGGTGTCGCCGACGGTGGACCAGAGCTTGGGCAGGAGGGTAGGCTCGAGGAGGCGGCCGAGCTGCGGCTTGTTGGCGGCGGGGATGGCGAGGTTCTTGAGGAAGGAGAGCACGGCGTGGGTCAGTTGGGCATTGAGCGGCGTTTTGCCTCCGACACAGCGCTGGAGGAGGTTAATGAGGGGTATGTGGACCTGTGCGTCGCGCACCAAGGTCAGGCAGGCGGCGTCGCTTCTCGCCAAGTTGCCCAGAGCGAGACATGCTCCCGTCTGCAAATTTGCGTGCTGAGGGCCGTGGAGCCAGCTTTGTAGCGTCTGAAAGACGGGGTTCTGCAGGATCCCAGCGCCGCCCTGGGCGGACCCCGGGATGAAGTCGGGCAGCGCAGAGATGTCGGCCAACACGGCCACGAAGGCAATGCGGATGGTTGGCAGTTGTGCAGGGTCGTCGGGGTCTGAAGCCTGGGCAGGGTCAAAGTGTGTGTAGGACATGGAGAAGGCTGTGAGAAGCACTGGGACCGCGGCCAGAATGGATGTCTGGAAGGACTCGTGGGTCAGGTAGGCGAGGGCCACCGAGACAAGGCCGCTGAAGTCTTCCAAGTCCACGGGATGTTGGCGGTTGGTGGCAAGGCTGAGAAGGATGAGAGGTATTGCTGGAGGGCCGTTGCGGCTTTCGGGTTCTAAAGATGGTCAGTCGGGGCGGACGCAAATGGATGGGCGGATAGAATGTACCTTGTGTGATCAAGAGTGCCAGGATCTTGCAGACCAGATTCACGTATGGACGACAGGCATCGAGGCGAGGGCCACCGAGGATCTCCATCAGCTTCTGGCTGAGGCCAGCTTCACAAGCCTGGAGCTGGAGAGGTTCTGGGGAGAGGCTGTCAGTCCAGTGGTCGATGAGAAGGAAGGTTTGAATCTCACCATAGTCCACCATGACATTATACAGTACAGGTATCACAAAGGCGAGAAGGGAATCATGGTGAAGGAGGTCTATGATGGCATGTATCCGGCCGCTTTTTACGACACGGGCCCTGTTTTCATCTGTGGCATTCGTGAGCTGAGGATGGCGAGGGTAGTCACACAGTGTGAGAGGTCCTACCGGTATCCGCACAAGAGTTTCCAATCAAACGAAGGATATGGGATCTCAGGCGCGGTCTCAAGCCGGGCGTGGGGAGGATGTTCAAGAAGAAGTCCAGGATGCCTGATTCGCCGAGGGGCGACCGCCAGAGAACTGATTGGGCGTGTTAGCTGGGGATGGTCTCAACTTCCAGAGTCAAACCGACGTGACACGTGGCTCACGGTTGATGATATAACTGTCGCCAAGGAAGACTCACCCTTCCGGCTCCCATCACCAAGCTTCTCTGCGATGCGGTCGAGGTCCTCGGACCCACTGACCCAGGCATTCTGCGCCACCAGCAAGACGGCCTTCAGCTGAGCAACGCGGTACTGCTTCTCCTCATCAGTGAGGACGGCCTCGTGGTCGCAGTCGTGGTCGCAGTCGTGGTCGTGGTCGTGGTCGTGGTCGTTGCCGCCGGCGGGCTGGACTTCACCGTCGGAGCGCTTGAAGATTTCTTCGATATCGTCGGGGGTCATGTTGAGGAGTTGCGCTGGGGCAGTCGATATGCAGATATGGCAGGGCCCCTTCACGTGCCAGTCTTGTGCAGCGTGTTCACCAGGAGCAGCATGAAAGTTGTGTGTTGTCTCGAGCTGGACAGAAATGGGTGGTGGTGGTGGAAGTGTTGAATGCCATACAGCCCTAATCGCTGTAAAATGGGCAATGTACCATGTACTCACTGTACGGGGACCATTTGCAGGGTTCAGTGCTGTACATAATAGCAGTAGCGCTATGTTGTCAATGCTCACAGCGGACCCCTCCATTGTAGACGAAGAGCTGGCAGTGTGCTATGCTACAGTAACCCGTTCTACAACATCTGCTTTGTATACCAGTAACCCGTTCTACAACATCTGCTTTGTATACCAGTGCCTGCGCCAGCATGCTTCCCAAGTCATACAGTTCCGCGAGGAATCTGAGCATTGATACAGTTTCAAGACCCCTGCCTTGCGCATTGAATACGAAAAGTTAGATCTTGGTCTGAAGTACTGGAGTCATGAGCATTGTTTAGCATGGCCTGACGAAGCAGCCCAGATCAAGCTTGGTTGTTCGAAGTGCATGATGTACTAATAGTGTAGAACAATGCTGGAACCTGGTTAAGCATTGGCCAGTGCAGCCATAGTATCATAGACATTGCAGTGCACCAGCCGGGCTGCTTGGAATGTCGGCAAAAGTGATGCGGGGTTCAAGGCAAACAAGGATTCACAGGCATCCATGCTACTTCTTCTTCATGTCAACGCTTAAAGCGAAGAGCACAGTGAAAAAAAGTAACAGTCAGGAGACTGCAAAATCATCAAAAATTCCCCCCACGACGACCCCGAAGGATAATCGAGACAAGTCAGCGCCACAATGTGCAATGCAGGCTTCCCGGTCTAGCGTCTGCGATTTTTGAGCCACAGACGCTTGAAGAAGGTAAGTATGAAGAAAGGAAGGGTGAGATTAAGGAGAGTGGTGGGAGGGCGCGAAGAATTTATAGTCGGGCCTGAGTGCACGAACCATGAGCAGAATTTCCAGACCGCCTTCTAGCTTTGGCTTAGCGGGCTCCATGAATGGATCCCTGTCGATCGCGCTTGCGTACTTTGGGAAAGCTTTCCAAGAGAGGGAAAATTTAGTTGATGCGTAAGGACCTTGTTGGACAAGTGAGCGACCGACACAGTTTTTCTGCAACAACACGTGCTTGTACCCCTTCTCCGCATTTTATAGACACCCTCTTCGAACCTGACGGGTTGGTACAACCAAATACTCACGCCAACTCCACCATGCCTCCCAAAAAGAGCGAGCGGACCGCCGCGTCCGCAACCCGGTTTACGCCCACCACACCACACGCCTCCTCCAAACTCGGCGTGGGCGCCGCCCGGGCCGCGAACTCGGCATCTGTGCCGGGGCCAGGGTCGGGGGTGACCAGAAAAGCACCAGGTCTCGATGGTCCGTCATCTGGCGCGGAAACACTAGAGCAGCGAGTCGCACGGTTACGAGCCGCTCACGAGGCGGCCAAGAACGCAAAGGTGTCGCGGTTCGACTGGTTCCTCGATAGGTCGCGGCCGATTCTCGACTCGGCGCACAGGCTCACGGTGCTCGCCTTGATGGGATTCACGGGTATGCTCTCTGGGTCGTATCCTCTGTGTATCGCGGAAGAGCCAACCTAGGACCCAAAGCTAACGTTCTTGTCTGATTGTGTAGCCGTCGTTGGCCTCATGACAGTGTACACAGCCTTCGACATGCTCCGGTATAACCGCGCACGCAAGATCGAATTCGAGAATGCTGTGAGGAAGATGGCCGCGGATAGTCTGGAGGCCGCCCGTCTGGCCTACATGCGAGGCGATGCCACGGAAGAGCAGTTGGCTCAAGTCCGGCAGGCAAACGAACGGTCCAAGGGCTTCCAGCTGCCTAGCATATTGAGCGCGCCAACGCCGATCACAGGGCCGACAGACGAGGAGGCTGCGGCGTCGGAAGTAGCACCAGGGCAGAAGCCGGAGGAAAACAAGTCAAGACTATGGGGGCTGTTCTCAGGCGCGGCGAAGAAACAGGAGGGCCAGCCGACAGCTGAGGCGCAGCAACCGCTACCGCTGGAGGAGAAGCGGACGATGTTGGAGAAAGCAAGGGTTGCCTTGGAGCAAGAGAAAGAGACACAGAAGAAGGGCGGCGCACTGGATCAGATGGAGACGGAAAGCGAAATCGTCCACTCGACACCGCCGAAAGATGCCGAAAAGCCCAAGAAGAAAGGATGGCTGTGGTAGACAAGTCGTCTGCTCGGAACAACTGAGCACATCCATACCGGGGAGCTAGCGACCGACGTTGTCAGACACCAAGAATCGAACCCACCGAAAGGCATCGGGTGCCATGTTCATACGGCTGACCCTACCATTTAGGTGGAGACCAACAATGTCTATACCGGCGCCTGGGTTGTTATGAAGAGGGCGGCAGCATGTTCTTTTCCATCGTGTCTGGACATTGGAACCAGTTCCAACACTTGTCTCCAAGCTCTCAATTACACCTGACTGTTGTGTGACCGAAGGAGAGAGCAGTGTGATCTGCCAACAAGCGTGGTCGAGGCTTCATGTTTTCAACAGCATTGGACTAGTACCAGCGCTTGCGCGTCCTCGCAGGTGAGAAACATGGAGCCCCCGAGCTGCACGTTGTAGGGGTCTCGGCCTGTGGGCCATGGACGATGGGCTCAACCTACTATGAACCCATCAGGCCAACATTCTCACTGGCCCTGTACATGGATGGCTGGGTATGGTCTCAGCTGGCAAGAACTTGTTTCGGAAATGAGCTGCTTCAAGATACGGGAGTGTGTGCAGGATGCTTCTCACATCCAAAGTCTAGAAAAGAAACCGTGCGACATTCTGACCTGCCCAAAACAGACAACTTCACGATAGCCGATAGCGTATCTTGTGCTACGCCACTTGAGCCTGAGCCTGAGCCTGAGCCTGATCCTTCTGCGGGTCACGGTCAGTGTGTGCGATGTTGGGTCCTGCAAACACAAGATGTCTTCAAGTTGTCAGACACCCAATACCGATTTGCATCAATCCCTGCCATCATGCCGACACAAACCAATTCATCCTTCTCCACCGTAGCCTCTACCTTCCTTTCCCAGATAGCAGGCCCCTCCCATGCGGTGGCACGAAACCAGCAAGGCCGCAGAAACAGCTTCGACCACCTCTTCCGCACCAACCGGCTCGCCCCCCGCGCGCTCCAGGAAAATAAATAAATACATAAAAAAACCCCGAGCACGCCGCGATGATCCGCGACCTCGTCACCGACGACCCAGAAGCCTACGCGCAATCGCCCGCCCGACTTCCCGTCCACTGGGCCGACGTTCTGCCATCTGCTCAGCTTCAACGTCGTCACACAACTCCCGGAGAGCGGGCGTGGGGGGCTGAACAAGCCGCACCGCACCTTGTCTCAGCAGATACCTCACGGCTCACACCACCGCTGGTGTGGCGCAGGCGAAAACATGGGCGGGACGGGAATACGTAAGCAAGCTGTGCCACATCAAGTTTACTTATACACAGTGAGATTTCACGGTACAACGAAGTGTATTGAGTGCGATATATCTAAGAGTACCGCCAAGCTTTCAGAATGCGGTCCCCTGGTAGTCTAATAGGCAAAGCACATGAATCATGCTCCTGCAGTCTCGTCGTCATGGGGGAGGGGGGACGGGGTCATGTGGCACGAGGTGCTGTCACTTGACGTACAATTCCACACTCTGGACATCGCAAGCCTTCCACAGTCGCTGGTTCAGTTGAAGTTTCCATTCTTGTATCCACGCAACACAACCAAAACGTTCTTCCAGCGCACAGATTCCTCTGAACCAGGGTCCTTCATCCCTCGGTGTGGCTTCCACATACTTAGGCCTATCTATACTACTACGGGAACTCCACGGGATATAAATATTGTAGTGGCAAGGTTTTGGCGGCTGGAAACACAGTGACAGGGCGAAAGGGCGGCATAAAAGGCCATACAACGGGCCGTACAACTGGCCGTTTCGAGTCCCTGCATACACATCCAATTTTTTATTTTTGTTGTGGACAACACCTGCGCGTGTGCACTTGTTTGCAACGACAGGCATGGCAAAGTAGCTTAGCGGGTATTGCGACTGATGATTAGCAAGGGTGCAATTGAAGAATGCACTCTGAGGATCTCGGGAAAAGTTGCCTATATTTTTGTCTTTTTGTTGGAACAGCAATTAATTGCAGTAACTATAGGTCAATCATTTTATGCCCAATTCAACGTGGGGCACGAGCCAAACTTCGGCTCATAGAAACTAGGGTACAAGCTGATTAGCGGCTTACCGAACTTAAAACTCTATATCTACCACTTAACTAATACAATATCACTTATTACTTTAACCACAATTCGAATTAACATATGTTACAACGCTTAAAAGCTTATTAAAACCAATCAATACTAAATAATAAGTTAAACATAAATAATCGAAACAAAAAGCAACTACCTAGTTACGTTTTGTAAAAGCGTAAGGTAAAGGGAAGGTTTTTACAAAAGCTTTAACAAATTACGTTGGTTTCTGCAGTAACAAATAAAGAAAAACTTCTTAAATTTTACCAGTTCCTATAGTAATTCGAAGGTAGAAAGGTATTGTTATTAATATTACTATTGGAATAGCAGTCAATTAGTGTGTAGTCAAATTCATTATATTGATTGCAAATTAATTGTAGTATGAACCCAATTTAATATGAGGTATTGTTCCAGTAGTTGCTTATACAATCTAGTATGCAGACTAGCTAGCGGTCTGCCAAACTTAGAAGAATAACTTCTATACTACTTTTTATACAAATACCTATTGGAATAGCAGTCACTTGCAGTACAGTTAAGTCAATGTTATAACCCAAAGACCAACTGCAGGTCATGGAATAGGCCAGCGGTCCGCTGCGCTATCAGAAGCCTGATGTCCAACACATCAAGCTAGGGATCTCTCTTATGTAAGGACCTAGGGTTAGGGTTGGGACCGCAAGGACTGAAGAGCGGTCCAGTCGATACTACATTGGACCGCAGGAAGCGACCAGCGACTTCAGCGGTCTAGTACTAAAGATGGTATGAAGGCCATAGGATATAAGGACACGGTTATCACTATATAGATAGTATTTCCTTCATAGCTCTTCAGTTGTCAATCTAAGTATTCAGTATACCCTGAATAGCCTAACGGCTAGTGATCATTCTACAGCACAAACAAACATCTTCTGATATTGCACCTTTGTTACCTCTGCTACCTTACTGCTAACATAAACCCCCTGACACCTTCTATTTACTCACGGGTATTTAGTGTGATCATTACAGTCAACTAGATTTATAGTTAGTTGATTATACTAACTTTAAATCAACTGCAGTTTGTGGGATTAATTGCAAGTATAGTACAATAGGTACCCACTTTAATATAGGGCATGAGCCAAAGTAATTGACTATATAAATTAGTGCGCAGACTAGCTAGCAGTCTACTAAACTTAAAAGTAATACATCACCACTTTCAATGCAACATTAGTTACTTCGACTATAGAGATTCGAATCGTTTACATTATAATGATAAAGGCCTACCAACACTACTCGGTGTTCATTAGGTTAAGCATAGATAAGCTAGATAAAAAAAAACATTACTTTCCGGTTATGCTTTACAATTGTACAAGGTAGAGGGAAGATTTTTTCGAAGAGCTATCCTACTACATCTGTTATTTATAGGTAACAAAAAGGAAGACTTTTCAAATACATTCGCTGTTTATAGGTATTTGGAAAGTAGCGATGGTATTACCATTATTGAAAATATTAGGAAATCCTTATTAAAACAATATTAAAAACTTTAAGATTGACTGCTAAAAAGTTTTAAAAATCGTCAAGTTGGTAAACAGTTAAGTTGGTAAAATTACGGCTATTATTATTATGGTTACTACTATTGCGGGTATTACTATTATAAAATTCAAATCGTAAAAACGACTAAGTCCTATAACCTTTAACTACAAACAATAATTTTGACGGCAAACCTATAACCTACCCTTTACACTACTTTCTTTCTCCTTATACTCTTTAAACTGTATTACGATACCTTTAAAATACAGTAGATGTTGGTAGGCTTTCATCGTTGCAACGTATTCGATTTGAATCACTGTGGTCGAAGTAACTGGTGCTGCATTGAGATTGTTGATTGAAATGTATTAGTTCTAAGTTTGGCAAACCGCTAGCTGGTCTACACATTAATTTGTATAGCCAAACGCTTTGGCTTCTACCTCACTTTAAAGTAGGTACCTACTGCACTGCACTTATAGTGCAGTTCTACAAACTGCAGCCCATTTTTACAGTCAGTACAATCAACTTTACTATAAGTAAAGTTGACTTAGCTGTATTACATTTAACTGATATTCTGATACTAGCGGCTTTTTGTTTTGTGCCTGCATACTAGCGTAGCTTGCCATTGATTGGTAGCAACCTTTGAAATCCCTCCTTAATCTACAAGCTAACAACAAGCCAAACCCCTATTAATTCCGATTAATCTGTACTGAAAGATATAAATTACGGCCTTTCGTAGCCACTTTACTCTACCCTTCCGAGACCTTCGTTCCTTAATTCCCGTATACAAATCTTTTGCCATAAACTTATGTAAATTAGGTACGTTACCAATTGCGTACCTTTTTACTAGTAATTTAAACTACTACTATTAACATGTTTGCTATTAACGTTATTATCCTAGTAGTTTTTCAGTTTGCTAGGGAAAGCCTATTCCTTTGCGTTATGTACTGCATAGTTTACGTAGCCCTCGATTCGTGCAATTAACTTATTACTATTCATAAACCTTATTAGAACGTTTATTATGCATAACCTTAGTTATGGCGTTAATGTGATTATTTTCACCGTTGATTTACCTAAATTTATTGATTTCTCAGGCTATATATACCCTTTTCAAAGCTATTAAATTTATTATTAAACGTTCTTTATTAATTATACCTAGCTTCAATAGGTATTAATAAAAGCTCCGGGAATTTTTATATATTACCATAGGTATCAGTGGTAATTTCAGCCATTTTATAATAATCTTTGATGTGTTGTTAGTTACTATACCGATGTTAAAGCCCGTTATTATATCGTAGATTTTTAAAGTCAATACGCTCTAGGTTATAGGTTTATACTTAACGGATTTTTAGTATATAAGGTTTCCAGTAATTATAAATTACTCTTTAAACTTTTCTTTGTGAAGAAGGATTATCATAAAGTCGATTTACTATATAAGGTTAGTATTATTAACAAATAACCTGTCCATAAATATTGTTAACTTCGCATTCACCAAATTTATAAAAACTATATTAATTCGTTTTTCTATGTGGTCCATTTTCTATTAAATCCTTTTATTTTATCTATTAAAGTCTTTGTCTTATAGATCATATACCTGAACCGCAATAGAAAGTTTATATTGTACCTTCGATTAATATAACATAGCAATAAAGACTGTACAAGCCCTTTGTTTTGGGTAGTTTTGTAATCTTACCTCGTTGGCCTTATCGATAATCTTTAAGTTTATAACTTATCTTTTTTAACGTAGGTTAATAAAAATACTATTTTAGCCTTAATATTATATATAAGAATTAACGATTTATTAAAGTTAAATTATATTCCTTTCATTAACGTTTTAATCGGATTATACTTTTCAAAGCTTAAATTTTCGATAATACGTTTTTTCACCGCTACAAACCTAGTATTTTCGAGGGAAAAAAGTATCATTACTTTATATAACTACGATACCAAAGTTTTTATGCTTTATAATTAACAAATACGGGTTAAATGTTAAAATCTTCATACCTAGCCTATTTTTAAAGTATGCCTGGTAATATAGAAACCAGTATATGCCTACCTTAGATAATCCGTATAGGAGTTTAATATAACGTATTGTCGTATCAGCCGGATACTTATTCCTTAATTTTTTTTGGTAACTTTAATAATATAATCCATTATAAATAAGTGGTAGACTACGTAAACGATTACGTAATGTCCCGGCTATTAAGTATAAATTGTTCTTTTATATTGGTAGTTTAATCAATAATAATTACGGCGATTCAAATCAATTAATCTTTTAAATATAAGCGATTAAACAAGGATTCAATATTTACCTTTATCACCGTATTTTGAAGCGATAAGCCGTAATTATTCGTGCGGCCGGTCCGTAGTTTTACCTTTAACCTCGTAAATTATCTTCAACTGAAAAATAATGATGTTTTGGCTTTTACATTACATGAATAACATAAATTATATAACTTATAAAAAAGCGGTCAATTTCCTTTTGGTCGTTTTTCTTAAACAACTTACTTGGTATATTAATAATACGTTCAACAAGTAACTTAAAGGTGGGTTTTCCGTTATATTTCTTCTTTTAAGACACCTATACCATTATATATATTATACCAGACCTGTAATCTTTATCTCCATCTTCATTTTTTATACGTATCCTTTTTAAGTAGTCTTTTATGCCGTCAACATTTTACTAACTTATTAACGATTGGCATAAAAGGATTATATTAGTTAATCCGTTCGATTCGAAGGTTATCGATGTCATTATTTTCATTAAATTGAAGGGGTTGTTTAAACAGTTTAACTTATATAACTCGAAAAGTTATAGGGCTATTAGTAGTTTTAATTACTACCTTTAAGTTAGTAATACTTAAGATCTTATACGGTCTATCTAATTTACCTAGATTACGTTAGGTAAAGATTTTACTTTAAAGAGGAAGGAATAATACGTTTTTTATTAATAATTCGTTTTAAATTTTAAGGGTATTATTAATATAGTAGTGTGCCAACTCCTTTGTTAATTTATTCAAGGCCTTATTATATACCATAATTTGTTTTTAGATGTTGCAAGAGGGTAACCACTTAATTGTTATACGTAAATAAGCCTTATATACTAGTAAAGTTGTTATAAGTTCGTTAAGCTTAATAATATTATTAAGACCATTAAGTGTTATTTAAAGCCGTATTTTTTAACTTATAAACCTTTCGATCTCTAATATAAGGATATCGTAAGTCTTTTGTAAAAAGGCATATACCTTTTTGACTTTACTAATACCCTAATAAACATTAATAGAGACTTATTTATAAAAAATCCCTAGTGACTTAATATTGATTTAAAACTTTTTCATAATAAAGTTAATACTGATATTATAATTCAATACGTTAAATAGCTTAAGATACTCATTAATTTAGAAAACATATAGTACATTTTATATTTTCTTCGTTATAATGAATTTAAGGAATTTAACATCGTAAAATATCGTAACAAAGTTTATAACATATAATATTAGCTTATTTTCTAGGTAAAATACGTTTACAAAAACTTTCACGTTAAAATCTTAATCTTTTTAAACGTTAATTTAAACCTTTAAGGGGCTTAAATGTATATTTTGCAATAGTGATGAAGCCGTTTAATAGCTTTTCACGCTAATCAATCCATATTTTCGTAGTTAATTACCTTTAAAAAATTACAAAGTTTGTGATTCGTCATATAGTTAAACCTATAATATAGTGAGCAAAGTTTTGCCTTTATTAAGTTTAATATTATTACTTTTAACCCTTAAAAGTGAAATTAAAAGTATCTACATTTAAGGTTAAGTAAAAACTGTTTATCTTTTTAACTTGTATTAACTTATTAAATAAAAGTTAACATTAACATCAGGGTTGCTTATATCTTAAAGATAGAGGAAAGAAAGGGGTAAGAGATTTTGATATATGGAAAACAATAGGGTTAATAACAATTTTAACCGTCGTTAATCTTAGTAAAAAGAGGTTTTTTAAGGTTAAAGTTAACCTTATTCTTACTAGTATTCTTGTGGTTAAGTTTCGTAATAGTATTGGTATCTCTTCGTAATGCGACGTATTACGAATAGCCTTCTATGAAATACCGTATCGCCCCCATTTCAGGTATAATATCCTAAAAAAAAACTATTCTGCGTAACTATTTTAAATGGTAAAGAGGTATGTAAGGTTATATTTTTTTATCGTTATGTCAGCGGTAGGGGTCTTAACATATAAGACAATATAAAAAGGATTGGTAAGCGATTTATTACGTTACTTTCAGGTCAGTACCAATACCAGTATCTTCATACTAACTAATAACCTTTAGCTTATTTTCCTCTTTAATTTTTTTCAAAAACTTTATAACTTATTCAATTTAATTTCACTGAAAGGTGAAAGAGAATTATATAGAATATATTACCTACTTTAATTTACATTTAACGGAAATATAATATAGTAATCAATAGCCTTTTTTACCGTAAATACAATATATATTAACGTTGAAAATAAATTATAAGCCGATTTAAAGACCTTATGAAAAAGGAATACCTTTTTCCGTATATAGAAGTCCAGGCTTTACGTTAACCGTATTAGTTAGGCCTTCCGTGTCTTTAATTAATGTATTACGTATGAAAAGAGTATTTTCCTTTGTTACTAAATTCTGAAGCTTAAGGGTATATATTAGTCGAGTTGGAGATTCGAGTTGTCACAGTTTCCAGTAAGGAACGTAATTAGGTAAAAAACTCTTTACAAGTTATATTTAGGTATTAAAAGGCGTATTCGAACTCTTTGTAACCCGTAATATTTTGTCGAACCTACTAGCGTACAGTGCTTTCACTAGCCTTTACGTTTCATATTACTTGTTAGTAAAGTATTAGCCTACTAAGTAGTCAATGGAGGAAATTGTTGGAAGAGTATTGTTTGCAGTATAGTAGGTCAACTTTACTGTAAGTAAAGTTGACCGTACTGTAAGTGTATGGCTTTATGCGGACTTACCACATTGGGTGTAAGTTGAGTACAGTATATTACACTTCACTCTAGAGCATGGGCCAAGTAATTGGCCATACAAATTAGAGTGCAGACCAGCTAGTGGTCTACCAAACCTAGAACAATACATCCACTATCTGACTACTGTAATACTACTATTAATTCTATCAAGATTCGAATCGACAACGTTATAACGTCTAAAGCCTACCAAAATTAATCAGTGTTTATTAGGTTAAGCACTGATTGGCTGAGTAAAAAAAAAAGCTGCTTTCCGGTTACGCTTTATCCTTTTTAGACAAGGTAAAGGAAAGGTTCTTACGAAGTGCCCCTATAGTATTGTGTCGTTTTTGCGGTAGTATGTAGGGAAAACTTCTGGATTGTATCGTTTTCACGGCAATTTAAAAGTAGGCGTTGGTATCGCCATTCAAAACACCAAAAATATTTATTAATCCATCTTAAAAAGCGTTAAAATTAACCTCTAAAAGTCTTAAAAATCACCAAACAGGCAAGTTGGTAAACGTCTAAGTCAATTGCTACTCTAGGTACTACTACTGCAAGAAAAACAACTAAGTTCCTACGCCAAATAACCCACACCACCAACAACGACCTCTAACTGCACTACCTACACCAAATCTTTGCCTATACTTCACTCTTTTCCATTCTTTTTACCTTAATCCAATCGTCAAGTTCGCTTCTCCAAGCTAAAACACCAAGTCGCGCTAAAAAAACCACGTCGCACAACCTTACGCTAAGTCTCTACGCTCAAAATCATCAAGTCTCTCGCCCTACACGCCCACCAAGCCTTACACCATAAAAAACGTCATAATGGCTTCAAAACACGCCAGAATCAACACTATTAATAACTTCGAATGAAAAAAGGTAATTAAGGACCTCGGTAACATTTTCGAAAAGTGCTATAATAAAGAACTCTGGTATATCGATGCTACTGAAAACTCTACCTTAAAGTACCTAGTTAACAATCAGCCGTTTCGTTCTCGACTTAAACCCTAAAAAAGTCGGTCGTAGGCCTATAGCTCTTAATGTATTTTAGGATTAGTTTTGCGACTAGAGCCTAAATATATAGATAAAGGCGAATAAGTAAGTAAAGACAAAGATAAAAATTAAATTGTTTAATCGAAAAGTTAAACGTTTTATGAAAATAGGAAAGGAAGGTAACTTGACTAATCTATTTTACGAATACGCTAAGAATAAAGACCCCTAATAAACCTTAATTAAGGGCAAAGAGATTGCTGGTAACAGTAACTCTTAACGATCATATACACATTCGTAAAGACCTACTTAAACCCAAATAAGTAAACATGAAAGATCAGTCGACTTACACCTCGTAAACCCCTAAATCTAGCATTTAATTAAACAGGAACCTCGCCAAACCCCTTAATATTAAAAGGATTATCATCTATCTCCCTACGACGGAAACCCTTAAACCCATTTCCTCCAAACTTCTCAACACGTCCAATTTTAATAGCTAAACCAAGGAAAAACCGACTTTATACGCGAGCCTACTATAGGCACAACCATTAGCTCTTTCTATCTAAATTCGGCTCAAGGTAACTATCCTACTTACTAATACTAGAGAAATCTTAGTCTTTTCTCTAGCCAAATAAAAAAGGTCACTATAACCAGTACATCAACTTTCTCCCTCAATGCGTCCCCATAGAGAATATAGATTATATGGAAATTATCACATTCGTTAAGATTTGGAAAGAAAAAGAGAAGTATAACAGTAAGCCGTATAATCTTCTCTATATTAAGTTACGCCTATTCTTTAATATCTACCGCTAAATAAAAGTTAAATTGCCAGGTTTTCACTCGCTATTTTCCAACATCCTTACTGGCTAAGCTAAGGATTACTACCTCTAATACCTAACGAATTATACATTCTTTCGAAAAATCTACAATAGTATAAAGTGCCACTTTGAACACGATATCAATCTTGCCTAATATCATATGAATTAGAATATCATTGAGTCATCTTACATATTAGATTACAAAATAAAATTGAAAAGTAAGATGATTATTTTAAATTAGATGTTTAATAAGCTAATGCTTTACTAACAAGTAATAGTAAACTCAAAAGTTAGCGAAAACACTTTACACGAATAGGTTCGGCAAATAATTATAGGTTATAAAAAGTTCGAATACGCCTTGTAATGCCTTGATACCACTTGCGAAAGTTTTTTTTGGCTAATTACGTTCCTCGTTAACGACCGTAACTATTCTAGTTTCCGGCTCGACTGGTATATACCCTTAAGCTCCGGAATCCAGTAACGAAAAAGAAAACCCTCTCAATTCGTATTACATTAATCAACGGTACGGAAGGCCTAGCTAGTATAGTTAATGGAAGGCACAGACCATTACAAACGAAAAAGGATATTCCTTTTCCTTAAGTTCTTTAAGTAGGCTAAACAAATTTAACTTAAACGTTAAAAGATATTGGATGTACGGCAAATAAAGCTATTAGTTAATATAATACACTGCCATCAAATATGATTCAGAGCAAGTAATATACCATACATAATACCTCTCTACCTATAAATGAGACTACATAAAGAAAATAACGTAATTTAAAGGAAATAAAGTTAAATAAATGGAAAACAAACCAAAAACTATCAGCTAATACGAAAATACTAGCATAAACACTGGTACTAACTCGAAAACAACGTAATAACTAACCGAACACGCTTTTCTATACTGCTTTACAAATAAAAACCCCTACTATCACCGCGAAGATAAAAACCCTGACCTTATATACCTATTTATCATTCAAGACCGCTTCGCTAAATAAGTCTTTCAAAGGATCATACCGAATACAGGGGCAGTATGGTACTTAATAGAAGGCTATTCGCAGTAAATTACGCTATGAATAGATACTAATACTGTTACAGAACTTTACTACACGGATACTAGCAAGGTCAAAGTTAGCTTTAACCCTAAAAAAGAGTTATCTTTACTCGGATCGACAACGGTTAAAACTATTATTAAACCTATTATTTTCTATATCCTGAATTTCCCTGCTTTCTTTCTCCTTTACCTTAAAGATAACAAGAATCTCGGCGTTAACTTTGACGTTTAGACTAATAAGTTAATACATATTAAAGTCAGCAAAATGTTTCTACTTAACCTTAAATAGAGGTATCTCTGGTTTTATCTTTAAAGACTAAAGATAGTGGTATTAAACCTAATAAAGTCAAAACTTCGTCAACTATATTGTAGGTTTAACCACCCAACAATTAACAGACTTCACAAGGTCTTAAAGGCAATCGGTCACGAAAATATGGATTTATCAGCATTAAAGGCAGTTAAACACCTTTTCCACTACTACCAAACACACCCTCAAGACTTTTTAAGGTTTAAGTTTACGTTAAAAAAATTAAGACTTTGACTCGAAAGTTTTTGTAAACGTATTTTACCTGTATAGTAAGCTAGTACTACACATTGTAAATTCCGTTACGGCTGTTCACGGCGCCAAGTTCCTCAAGATCATTATAGTAAATGAAATATGAAAAGTACTACATACTTTGTGAATTAATACGTATCTTTATCTACTAAACACATTAATTCACGATACTAGCATCAACTTTACTATGATAGAATATTAAACTAATGTAAAGTTAATGGGTATTTAATATAAAAAGGTCCCCGTTAAAGCTCACTAAGGTATTAACAAGGTCGAAAAGGCATACACCCTCCTACAAAGGGTTTACTATATTATTATATTAAAAATCCAAAGCTTTATAAGTTAAAAAGAACGGCTTTAAATAATAGTTAAAGGTCTTAACAATACTATTAACCCTAACGGACTAAAAACAACTTTACTGGTATTTAGGGCTTACCTACGTATAACGGTAAGTTGCTATCCTCGTTAAACACCTAGAAACGTGCCATTGTATATGGCAAAGCCCTAGAGAAACTAAGGAAGGAATCGGCACGTCGCCAGGTCAATAATGCCTTTAATACTAGGAACGGATCTTTAACAACAAACGTACTTTTACTTCTCCTTTAAATTAAAATCTTTATATAACACGAGACATATAAATAGAATAGGCTTTACATGATCCTAAATATCACCAATTCAAATGTAATAGTTAAAACTGCTAACAGCTCTATAAATTTCCGATCTACACAAGTTAAGCCGTACCAAAAACCCCTTAAGTTTAATAAAGATTCTAATGTCGATAACCACCGAACAGAATGAATCAGCTAATACAACCCTTTCGACCCAACTATTAACAAGCTAATGAAATGTCAGCGGCATGAATGACCACCTAAAAGGAGGATACATATTAAATAAAAGAACGAGGATAGGGACTACAAGCCTGGCAAGGAATATACAACGGCGTAGGTATCTTAAAAGGAAAAATCTAACGGAAAACTTGCCTTTGAACTACGTGCCAACGATATTATTAACATACTGAGTAAACACTTTAAGGAAAGTAAATAAGTGGAAATTAACGGCCTTCTATTACAGTAGGTTGTACAGTTTATGCCGTTAGCGTAATTCAAAAGCCAAGACGTCATTATCTTCAAGTTCAGGATAATTTACGAGATTAAAAGAAAAACTACAGACCGGCCATATGAAAAGTCACAGCTAATCGCTTCAGGATACGATAATAAAGGTAAGGATTGGATTCTTACTTAATCGCCTATAATCTAGAAGATCAGCTAGCGTTTAATCGTCGCTATTACTGCTAATTTGACTATTAGCATAAAATGTTAGTTTACACTTAATAGTTGAGATATTACATAAGCTTACACGCAATCTACCACCAATCTCCAACGGATTATATTATTAAAATTGCTTAAAAAACACTAAGTGATAAGTTTCCGACTGGAACGATAATACGTTATATTAATCCTTTATATAGACTAACCGAGACAGGCGTTTACTAATTTCTAACGTACTAGACGCACTTTAAAAACGGGCTATGCATAAAGACTTTAACATTTAACCCGTGACTATTAATTACAAAAGGAAAGGACTTGGTATTGGAGGCATACAAACTAACGATACTCTTTTCCTCAGCGATTCTGGGTTTATAATAGTGAAATAGCGTGCTATCGAAAAGTCAGGCCTCTAAAAGTACAAGTCAATTAAAATGTTAGCTAAAGGTACATAACTTAACTTTAACAAATCGTCACTTCATATCCATAATGTTAAGGCTAAAAGCGAAACTTATATTAGACTACGTCAAAGGGAGTAAGCCACGAGCTTAACAATTATCGATAAGGCCTACGGGGAAAGAGCATAAAAATACCTAAAGCAAAAGGCTCATACGGCTTACATCGTCACGCTATACCAACTGAAGGCATCGTACGACCTTTTCATTACAATAAAAGTACAAAACCCGTAAGATAAAGATTTGAAGAATTTAAACAAATGGATTTAATAGCAAATATATTACGTAAAAGGAAAAACCAATATAATATCTATAAATCAAACGAATACGAAGCTAATAATCTTTGCGGATGTGTCATTTTCCAATAATATTAACCTTACATCATAAATAGGCTTCCTAATAATACTAGTTAATAAGAATATGTCGAAAAGGCAATTCACGATTACCGGAAACCTTATACACTAAACATCTGTTAAATGTAAACGCGTAACTCGGAATATACTAAATTCGGAAGTTTATGGCATAATGACAGGTTTTGACATCGGCATAATAACTGACAGCACATTGGGTATTGTTACCAAATAGCTAGGTCTACCAACGATACCTATAGTAGTATATACCGACTCCTAAAACCTCTACGAATGCCTATCAAAGCTGGGTGAAAACAATAAAAAACGCCTAATAATAAACGTGAAAACGTTAGGGGAAGCATACGAAGCCCGGGAAATCGATGAGTTCTGGTGGATAAACAGCAAAGATAACTTTTCTAATACCATAACTAAGGCTACGCTCAATAACGTCATGAAAAGGTTTATGAATAACAATACGCTAACCATATGAATCGATGGATACGTGGATCGCTCGGTAAGTAACGTGGAGGAATAGCGTTACCCCGGCAAACTAAAATACCGCTAGGGCAATAGCGGCGATAGCAGTGATTTAAATTACTGGCAAAAGATACGCAAATAGTAGCGTACCTAATTTGCATAGGTTTGTGGCGAAAGATCTATACACGGAATTTAAGGAACAGAAGTCTCGAAAGGGTAAAGCAAAAGGGATACAATGGGCCGTAATTAAGGTTTTTTTTGATAAAAATTAATCGGAATTGATAGGGGTCTGGCTTGTGAATTGAAAAGGGATTTCAGAGATTGCCACTAATTAATAGTAAGCTACGCTGGCGTGCAAGCAAAAAACAAAAAGCCGCCAGTATTAAAATAGTATTGTTTACAGTATAGTAGTTCAATTTTATTATAAGTAAAGTTAACCGTACTGCAAGTGTATTGCTTTATACGGACTTACCGTATTGGGTATAAGTCGAGTATAGTACGCTACACTTTACTCTAGGGCATGGGCTAAGCAATTAGCCATACAAATTACAGTGCAGACCGGCTAGCAGTCTGCCAAACCTAGAACAATACATTCACCATCTAACTACTTCAATACTACTGTTACTTCGATCACGATTCGAATCGACTACATTGCAACAACTAAAGCCTAACAACAGAAATACATTTTACTTCCCAACATTTTCTTGTAATGTAACATATAAAACCACTTAATAATATTCCAGTAGGCATAGTATTAAGCAAAATTAATATCGTATTCAAAGTAACTCTTTAGGCTATCGTAGATTTTGCGAAAAGAGAAGGAATTCATTAGGTACTAGAGGTAGTAATATTCGACTTATCTGGTAAGGATATTAGAAAATAACGAGTAAAAACCTGGCATTTTAACCCTTATCTGGCGGCAAATGTTGAAAAGTAAGCGTAACTTAACGTCGAAGAGATTATACGGTTTACCGTTATACTTTTCCTCTCCTCCAAAAATCTTAACGAACGTGGTAATTGCTACCTAATCCGTATTTGCAATAGAAATACATTGAGGGGAAAGGGTAATGTACTGGTCGTAAGGATCCTTTAGATCCCTTGACTGGAGAAGGTATTAAAGTTACTAGTTCTAGTAGGTAGAATAGTTACCTTTAATAGAGTTTAGGGAGAAAAAGCTAGTAGTTGTATCTATAGTAAGCTCACGTATAAAGCTAGTTCTCTTTTAATTTGGCTATTAAAATTATACGTGTTAAGAAGTTTAGAGGAAATAAACTTGAAGGTTTCTTCCATAAAGGACTTATTAATAATCCTTTTAGTGTTGAAGGGTACGCTGAAGTTCCTGCTCAATTGAATAGTGGACTTGAGGGTTTACATCCCGTAAGCTAATTAATTCTTTACGAGCAATGACATTAAACTGTTAATACTACACGAAATGGTTTAAAGATATTATTTAGGCTTGGGTAGATCCTTAGTAACACGTATGAGGGAGTTAAGGAATGTTGTCACCAGTAATACCTTTACCCCTAATTTCAAAGATCTCTTAAAGATCTTTGTTGGTAGCACATTCGTAGAGTACATTATCA
This sequence comes from Anisogramma anomala, assembly GCA_038502455.1. NCBI lineage: Eukaryota > Fungi > Ascomycota > Sordariomycetes > Diaporthales > Gnomoniaceae > Anisogramma > Anisogramma anomala. The sequence goes on along the minus strand of JASMMZ010000001.1, from coordinate 22,650,533 downwards.
TAATTTCCTTCCTTCTTTTACTTAGTAGGAGTTCAATAACTCGGTCGGTGAGCTTATTCTTTAGCCTAAGTTTAACGTATTTATTTGCCATCATCCATATATTGATGTTTCATTCTTTAAACTATTTTTAAAAGTATCTAAGCGCTTTTAAGCCTTAAACGGTTTTGAGAAGATTTAAATCGAAAATGTAAAACCCAATTACGTTAGTAATATACCCGATTAAAAAGTCATTAATAAGGTTTATAAACTAAAGGTTATTATCGTAGTTTCTGACGAATATAACTCCGAGGTTTTTAATTGCTTTCTTATGGTTGGGGTCGTTAACGGTCTCAATTCTGACGCGTTTTAAAGCCATCGTAACGAAAATCAAAAGGTATAAAATGAAAAAAAAAGTGGTATGGAGTAGTAGGTCATAGGTTTACCATCAAAGTTAATATGAGTCAAAGGTTGTAAAACTTAGTCGTTTTTATAATTTATAATAGTAATAGCCGCAATATTAGTCATTACAAAAGTACTAACTTAGCCTTTTATCAACTTGCTAACTCTGTAATCTTTAAGACTTTCAGGCAGTCAATTGTAACGCTCTTTAAAAAGGATCTTTGGTAAATATTTCTTGGTATTTTCAGTACCGATACCAATGTCTACTTCTTAAATTACCGCGATAACTGATATAATTCAGAAACCTTTCCCATGTACTGCCGCAACAGCTGATAAAGTACTATAGAGGCGCTTTGCAAGAACTTTTCCTATACCATTAGCCGTCGTTTCACGTAAAGAGTAACTAGAAAACAGCTTCTTCTTTTACTTAGATAATCTGTGCTTAATCCAATAAATACAAATCAGTATTAGTAGGCTTTTATCATTAAAATGTAGTTGATTTGAATTACTGTAGTTGAAGTAACTGGTGCTGTATTGATATTGTCGATTGAGATGTGTTGGTTTTAAGTTTGGCAGACCGCTAGCTAGTCTGCACACTAATTTGTATGGGAAAACGCTTTAGCCTGTGCCATACTTTGAAGTAGGAACTTACTGCACTACACTTGCAGTGCAGTCTTACAAACTACAGCCCATTGTTTTATTCAGTACAATCAACTTTACTTCAAGTAAAGTTAACTTGGCTGTACTGCATTTGACTGCTATTACAACAGTAGAATTAATATTATTGCCGACCCTATTAGGAAAAGAGAAATTAAAACCTTCGAAACTAGCTTCGTTAAATATGTTAATGACAATCTTTAAATTACGAAGATTAATGAAAGATTCACCTCTAAATACCTAATTAGTTATATGGAACATTTTTAACGTCAATTACGACGATTCAAATTTAAACTTTAAAGCTTTATTCAATTATATCGAGTTTGTTTTAGGGATTAAACCCTAGGAATATAAAAGAAAATGAAAAAGTTCGTTAAATTGAAGCTAAGGATTGACTTACGTAAACAAAGAGTTTTATTACCTTTAAAGGCTAGAGAAAACGATACTCTGATAAAGATACTCCACGAATATACCATTAATAATTACTGAATAAATATATTAAGATAACAATAAATGTATCACTAATAATAGTATTCACTTACAATTTGAAACATGTTTCCAAAATTACACCTAAACATAAACAAATTCTTTGAACTCTTTTATTTAAATTGATAGTCGTAAGAAATCAATTGATTTATATATTATAATCCTCTGAATCTACTAATTAATTGAATAAAAAACTCAACGAGTTTTTCAATATGAAGAATATTAACATTAAGTCCCCTGCGAAAATCCTTCAATTACATACTTTTAAACACATTAATACATTTAAATTCGAGAAGTGAATGAAGAAAGAAGCGGTTTTATATACAAATTTACTATAAGTACAATCACTAACTCCACTCCCCAAAAAACTCTACCAAAGGTAATTATTTTACCTATTCATACGAGTACCATTAATAACACTTATTAAGGAATTCAAAAGGTCTTTATGAATAATATATTACCCTTTACCTTGAAAATATCTCTATAATAAATACGGATTTTATGTAAAGGGACTCAGCTAAAGCTTTCGATTAAGACGGTCAAATATTGTCTATTATTCTCTATGAAGAGAAAAAGGAGGAAACCTCTGTTAAAGAGCTGTTACAAGCTATAGAAAGGGAGTGGTCCAATAACACAACATGATAACCCAGAGTATTGTAATAGCATATTAACCGTCAAGGCTAGATTCTTAATGACTACTAGCTTAGGTATCAGCCTATAATATCACTCACAGCGTACCCTTGTCCCCTCCTCTTTTTTTATGTAAACCCGTTGGTTAGTTTAACCAATGTAGGTTAAACCGTCTACTACTGCCGCTTTACCTCCATAGGTTAACGTATCTACTGTTGTTATTAGCTATTTTAATTAATGTGAGTTAACCCTTCATTGTTGCTATTTAATTTATGTGAGTTAACTTTCAATTTGACATTACAGATATATTAGTTACCGCGAGTTAGCCCGTCTATTTCTTTTGATTAACTTACGTGAGTTAATTATTTCATTGTACTAGTAACCTACATGGGTTGAACTATTCACCATTACTATCAATTCACTTGCATTAACTTACTTACTAATGTCGTCAAACTAAGTATGTTAATTTGTTTATTGTTCAAAGACTGGCCCAAGGACGAGGGAAAAATAAAATTAAACTAGGCTTATTAATGAGTTGAGTAAGAAGGCTTTTCTTTGTGTTTAACAGACATATTACTGGATTTGAAAGAGTTAAGGGCCGTGGTATTCAAAAAAATCGAAAACGGGTTTTAGGTCTACTGTATATAATTTATTCATTGAATTCTAACCTATCGTTCTAGATTGTTGTTAATACGGAATCGGTTTATTTAAAACTTGTTTCAGGTTTGAAACATATTCTCTACGTAGAATTTAAGCTCGTTTTTATTATTATTATTAATCAAGTTGATAACAGATAGTTAATAATTGCGGGTTTATTATCTTGAGAACGGGTTGGAGGTGATTCTGATAAATTAGTCGATATAAAATGAAGGGTGTTTTCCGTTCGAAATATCAAGTTTAATAACGTAGAAATTGACAATACGTGTAATATAATATATGTTATAAAGTTAATTTAGTCTTTTTTAAAATGAGTCCGGCCTGTGGTTTTCAAAGAAAAGCTAAGCGTTATCGTCGACCCAAAATCGTTCCAAGAGGAAACGTTTTCTATTAATGGCCTTTTTATATATTATTTCGTAATTTTTATTACGGTCTGTACGAATTTCATAATGTTGTAGATACGTTAGCCGAAATCTTTGGCTTTTACCCGTAGTTTTATAGTTGGAATAAGTAAACGTTATATAAGTTGTATGAGGTCAATATAATAACTATAAATTATGAAAAATGGGTTAATAGTAATAGTGGTGGTATTTTCATTATTTAGCCTTAATTAGTAATTAGGTAAAAAGTTGTTTTTGATTGAATTGAATATAAACAACGAATTAATGTAAGTATATTAAAACCTTTTCAATAAAGTATTTAATAATAATATTTTTTGGGATTAAATACGATGTTTAAACATTATTTTCCGTTTTTCAAGTCATAAAGTCGTTTTTGAAACCTATTAATTTAATTCAGACCTCGAAGATAAATAATAACGCCAAGAAATGCGTAAAATCTCCAATAACAATCTAGAAATAATTTACATAGGTTTTGGCGTTTATAACATTTTTTTTAAAAAGAGGATTGGTTTTACTTGAACTATCAGTAATAATTATAAGGTAATTTAAAGTTTGTTATTAAGGTAAATTGATTATAAAGTCGGTTGAAAACTTGCTTTAAAAGTTTTTAGGAATTGATAAGCGTTTTAAAAGTTATTTCCAACAGTATTATTAATAAGTTATTTACTTATAAATATCGTAATTCTGGTAAAAGCATCGGTCTATACGGTGTAACCTAGGTTAAAATATTTTTTGGTTAAAATAGAGACGATAATGGCATAGCCTTGGTAGTTGGAAGATAGTAAATTGTATATAGTTTTGAATAACGTGGTAGTAAGTGGTTTATAAATAAAAATCGAAATATGGGTACGGAATTATTAAATTTTATCATTGTTTATCGAATATTTCGAAATAAAGACCTTATATATTTGATCGTCATTAATACGAATATCTGTTGTGAAATTTCAGTCATTTATATGTACCGCGCGAATTCAATGGAGGTAAGTGACGTTACGAGTAATAACAGCGTTTTAGTTATTTCAATAGTCGACTTTAGTAAAAGGTTTATACCCTTTTAGGATATATTTGGTAACGATTATTAGCCTGGAAACGTATATACCGAGAAGCTATTGAAAAGGTATTAATTTAGGATATAGGAATTATAGTTCCCGACTTAAAAGATGGGGGTCCAAAAGGCCTTCAAAAATATCCTAGTTTCGTCGAGATAGTGTATCAGGTCATATATAGTTAGCTCCTTTATTATAAATTATTTTAAAATTGAATTTAAAAAATTGTTCCAATTAGTGGATTTATCGCTTAGAAAGTTGTTAGGTAGTCATAAATAATTTCAAGTTTTTATAGTTCGTAAGGATAGTAAATATATGAGTTATAACTTCTAGTTCTAGGTTCGAAGTTTTTAAATAATTAATAACTCCGAGGAATTCCTTAAAATAGATTTCGTAATAGTATTCGATTTGTCATAAATAACGATTGTAATACGTTACTAGGTATAAAGTGTCGTGATTATTTCGTTGGGATAGGTAGTCTTTATAGGTTTAACTGGAACAATTGGTTTTTAAAAAGGTTTTCCTGTTATGGTTCCACTAGTCAAAGATTGGTTTAGATAGAAATAAGAGGTCAAGTCGTTTGAAGATCATTTTTTCCATTGAACTCTAATGGAAAACGACTCCTTTTTTGGTAAAATGAATGAAGAAACCGCTATTATAAAATAATTCCGAAAAAAATATTAGTAGAAGCTAAAAAAAAAGCTAAAAAAACACATACCTTTAATATAAAAGTGGAAGCTGTTTATTTCCCGATAATATGTAGTTTATTCAAGGTTTATACGAATTTTAAATTTAGTCTTGATAACAAATTTCAAATATTAAGTGTTTAAATGCAAAAATTATGATTAAATATATCAAGGTTTCGAATAATAACGGTTAAAGTATTTATTTACTATTAAACCCTAGAATCGTAATGATGAAAAGTGTTCTTTGAATATATTAAAATATCTTCGAGTTAAATATGGGGTGAAATATCGATAAACATATATAGCGAATTATCAATATATCGTTAAAAGGTAACTGGTACACTGGAAAAGCCGAGATATGTAATTTGTTATTTAAAAAGTCTAAAATATATACGAAACGTAATTTGTCTCTTATTTCTTTTTTTCATATGCAGTTTGTAAAAGGCACTTTGAATGTATAGTTTGGTAGGTTATTTTTCCTGTAAAAATATTTACGAATATTTTTTCATTAGAAAGAGGTGGTAGCAGTTGTCTTTTGTAATGGCGTTAAGCTTGCGGTAATTGATTTAGAAGTGTAAGTCATCTTCGGTTTCTTTTAACGAAATGTACGGGGTGTTTGTTGAGGAGCTTCTCATGTAGATATAATTTTGGTTTAGCAATTTATTTAACGTTTTTTGTAATATTGGAAGCTTTTTTTATACCATATTTTATAATGGCTTTTGAGAAATTTCTAAGGGTTAACACTAATTATTATTCTTAATAATAAGGAAATATATTTTTGAAGTGGTGTAAGTGACCTGTTCGTGTTTATTTTAGAGTGTACCTAAAATAAAGTTATATTATAAATGAAAAACAATATAGGTTCTAATTCGATATTGGTATTTTTGGAGGTTAATGTTAAAATAAATCATATTAAAATAAGCCGCAAGTTAGTTTTTGGTATATAATAGGTGACTTTACCGAGTAATTGAAATGTGATAAAGATACATGATAATTTTGATTAACAGATAGATTATTTAGTTATAACAGTATCATATTTACTATTTATATTTACGAAATCGTTAATGAATTGAATGAAATTATAAAGTAAGTTCATTATAAAAGGGAAGATATTTTAAAGTTATGGTTAAGTTACCGAATATAATGAAAGTTGTTTTAATTTCTATGTATGACTATATATAGGAGTTATGTTTTTCCTTTCCAAAAGTTGATGAAGTCGTTGTTAAAAGTAAGGTAAACTTCGATTTTCATTTTGATACCAAAATTATTTGGCCGTTACGCTGAATTCAGTAAACAAATATAAATACTATAACTATTTACGCTATATCTTAGGTATAAGTTAAGGTTTTTACGACGAGAAAAATTCGAATAGTTAATTTAGGTAACGTACTGTTTAATATTAGTTTGAAAGACGTTTAAGTTAATTATAATCACGTTTTTCTAACTATTGCGAAAGTGTATGTTACCTTTATATCATAGGCTGATACCTGAGCTGGTGGTCACGAGGGATATTGCCCTGGCGGTTACCATGCTCCTACAATACTCTAGAGTCGTCCTGTCATGTGACCGGAACGCCCCTTCTCTATTACTTATAACAGCTCATTGGCAAAGGTTGATTCCTCTTTTTCTCTATCGAGGATAATGAATAGTTCATGACCGTCATAAACGATAACTTTGACTTAATTTCTTTACATATTATCCTCACTCATTCTCTTAACAATGTTTTCACTATTTACAAGTAGCTATAATTAATAGTTATATTTGTAGATCTTTTAAACATATAATTTTAATCCTTCACGTAAATTTTCAAAGTATACCTTAAAAATGACTTCAAAGCATTCTGATAACGTAATACGATTAATTCATTACTTAATACGAATGATTTACAGAAATTTCATATGCGAAGCTCATTCAACAGAATTACATAGCTTATAAGTACGCTTTACGTATGAAATGACGAAATACTGATATACTAGTTACAATGAAACAAGGAAATACCGATATACTAATTATATTAAAAAAATGTTGGAATAGCAGTCAAATTCAGTATAGTCAAGTCAACTTTACTTGCAGTAAAGTTGATTGTACGTACTGCAAATTGAATACAGTTTGTGGGATTTGAATACACTGCACTGCAAGTGCAGTGCAGTAGGTGCCCACTTCAAAGTGAGTCATAGGCCAAAGCGTTTGACCATACAAATTAGTGTGCAAACCGGCTAGCGGTCTACCAAACTTAGAACTTGCACATCTCAATCAACAATATCAACGAAGCACCAGTTACTTCAACCATAGTGATTCGAATGGACTACGTTGCAACAATAAAGGCCTACCAACACTGATCAATTCTTATTAAGTTAAACAAAAATTGGCTAAGTAAAATAAAAGGCTGTTTTCCGGTTACGCTCTAGGCTAAAATAGCGGCTAAGGTAAAGGAAAGGTTATTGTGAAGGGCCCATATACGCTATACAGTTATTCGCGGCAGCAAGTAGGAAAGAATTATATACTATGTAGTTATTCAAGAAAGTCTAGAAGTAAACGACGGTATTTCTATTATTAAAAACAATAAAAAATATTTATTGATCTTTTTTAAAGACATTAAGATTAACCGCTTAAAAGTCTTAAAGATTACCAAACCGGCAAGTTTTCAAAAGGCTAAATTAATACTATTATGGGTGCTATTATAGATAGTATTACTACAAATTTCAAATCGTAAAAACGACTAAGTCTTACGACCTTTAACCTATACCAACTTTAACAGCAAACCTATAACCTACCACTTTATATCATTTTTCTTTCCCTTGCACTTTTTAATATTCGTTACGATAGTTTCAAAACGCACTGGAATTAATGTTATTACAGATGTTAAAAGTAAGCAGACCAATAAAGCCTTTGGAATTATCTTAGTAAAATACTACGACAAAAAACTTGGATTTATTCACGTTTCTGAAGACTTGAACCCAAAACAGCTTATTAATGCTATCGGTCACTTTATTATTAAATCGGACCCTAATAGATATAATAAGTGACCCAAGATATTCTATAACTTTTAAAAATGGTTTAGGGACTAGAACTCAAACATATAAAAGCGAACAGAAAGGCAAGTTAAAACAAGGATAAAAATTAAACTAGATAATCTAAACATCGAACTACCTCCGAAAAAAAGGGAAAGAAGGTAATTTGGAAAACTTACTTTTAGAACACACTATTGACGAAGACCTTAATGGATTTATAAGGATAAGAGTAAAGGAAAAAAATTATTGGCGACAATATTCCTTAACGTACTTACACGTATTCGCAAAGACCTTCCCAAACCTAGATAAGTTTCTTAAACCCTTGTACGCAAAATGAATGGTCTAATAATACTATCCGAAAAAAGTTGATTAATTCGTACACTATAAGCACTTAACTTTACCAGTTAAATAAATAGAAATATTGGTGTATATCTTAATACTAGGTGGATTATTAGCAGGTCCCCCGCGGCAGAAAATACCAAATACCCTTCCCTTAAGCCCTTTAACACGTTAAATTTCAACAGCCAAACTAAGGGCGAACTAGCTTTACACGCGAGCCTATTATGGGCACGACTATTGGCTTTTTCTCTTTAAACTTGGCTAAAGATAATTATTCTGCCTACTAATACTAATAACCATAGTCTTTTTCCCAGCTAAAAGATCAGAAAATTCCTTACGACCAGTATATCACACTTCCCTCTCAACGTATTCCTATGGTAGATACGGATTATACGGCAATTACTACCTTCATTAAAATCTGGGGAGGAGAGGAAAAATATAATGGTAAGTCGTATAATCTCCTAGATATTAAGTTTCATCTGTTCTTTAACATCTTCCGCTAAATAAGAGTTAAATTGCTAAGTTTTAACTCGTTATTTTCTAATATTCTTACCGTCTAAGTCGAAAATCACTACCTTAGGTACCTAAAGAATTATTGTTCCTTTTACAAAATCTACGATAGCCTAAAGAGTTATTTCTAATATGATGTTAATCTTGCCTAGTACTATACCGACTGGAACATTTTTAAGTAGTCTTACATACTTCATTACAAAAAATAGTCAAAAAGCAAGATTGACCTCCTAAATCAAATACTTAATAGGCTAATACTTTGCTAACAAGTAATAAAGAACGTGGAAGCTAGCGAAAGCATTTTATGCTAGTAGGTTCAGCAGGCTGTTACGAGCTATAAAAAGTTCGAATATGTTCTTTAATGCCTAAATACTACTTATGAAAGTTTTTTTTTAACCAACTACGTTTCTCATTAACTACTGTAACAGCTCGAGTCTCCGGCTCAACCGGTATATACCTTTAAGCCACGGATTTCACCAACGACAAAAAAGACTCCCCTAAAACGAAATATATTAATCGGAAGAACGGAAGGTCCTGTTAATACAGCTAACTAATAGCCCTGACCTAGGGAAGGGACTACGGAAAATGTTATTCCTCTTCCACCAAATTTTTAAGTCAGCCAAATAAGTTTGTTTCACACACCACGAGATATTGGATTTGCGGTAAACAAGGCTATTGGTCTACACGTTATACTGCCACTGAATGTAAATACAAGGAGGTAAGGTACTACATATAGTTCCCCTCAACTTCTACTAATAACCTTAATACTGTTGAAAACAGTAAAGATATTAAGGTTAAAGAGTAAGAAAATAACTTTGAGGTTATTGGTTGGCATAAAGATATAAGCACTGGTCCGAAAACAACACAATAACTTACTGACTACGCCTTTTTATACCGTCTTATAGGTAAAGACCCCTACCGCCGATATAACGATAAAAATTATGGCTTTATGTACCTTTTTACCATTCAGGATCACTACACAAAGCAGGTTTTTTAAAGGATTATGCTGGATATAGGGGCGATACGGTATTTGATAAAAAGCTATTTATAATATGTCACGTTACTAAAGAATACTAATAATATTACGAAACTTAATTGTACGGATGTTAGCAAAGTTAAAGTGAGCTTTAGTCTTGAAAAGGAGCTCTTTTCACTAGAATCGATGACGGTTAGGACTATTATTAGACTTATTATTTTCCATATCCTAGAATCCCCTACTTCTTTTCTACTTTACCTTAAAAATATAAAAAACCTTGGGGTTAACGTTAATATTAAGATAAATAAACTAATACAAATTAAATTTGATAAAAAGTTTCCATTTAGCCTTAAATAGGGGTATATTTGGTTTTATCTTTAAAGCCTAATAGTAGTAGTCTTAAACCTGAAGAAAACGGAATTCCGTTAATTACATTATAGGTTTAACTATCCGACAACTAATAGGCTTTATAAGGTTTTAAAAGTAACTAGTTACGAAATTGTAGATTTGTTAGCACTAAAGGTAATTGAACGGCTTTACCACTATTATGAAATGTACTCTTAAGCCTTCCTAAGGTTTAAATTCACGTTAAAGTAAAATCAAAACTTTAATTCGAATGTTTTTATAAATGTGTTTTACCTAAACGATAAGCTAGTACTATACGTTATAAAGTCTGTCATGGCTTTTTACGATGCTAAGTTTCTTAAGGCTTCTATGGCGAAGAAAATATAGGATATATTACGTGTTTTGTGAATTAACATGTACCTCGGGCTATTAAACGTGTTAGTTTACCATACCAGTACTAATTTTATTACAATAAAGTTTTAAGCTAACATAAAGTTGATAGAGACTTAATGTAAATAAATTCTCGTTAAGGTTTACTACAGTATTAGCAAAGTTGAAAGAGTATATGCCTTTTTTCGAAAGGTCTATAATATTTTTATAATAGAAATCGGAAGCTTCATAATCCAGGAAATATGGATTTAAATAGCGGTAAAAGACCTTAATGATATTAATAGTTCCAATGGACTTATAGTAATTTTTCTGGTATTTAGGGCCTACTTACGTATAACAACTAAGTAGTCATCCTCATTAAACATTAAAAAACGTGCTATGGTATACAGTAAAGCCCTAAAGAAACTGAGGAAAGAATCGACACGCTGACAGATTAACGATACCCTTAATACCAGAAACGGACCATTATTAATAGACGTGTTTTACCCCTCCTTTTAAAGTGAAGTGCATACGTAGTGTAAGCCAAGCAAATAGGATAAGCCGTATAATATCTTAAGTATTATTAACTTAAATGTAGTAGTTAAAACTGTTAACAGTTATATGAATTTCCGAGTTATATAGGTTAAGCCGTACTGAAGACCCCTCAAGCCTCTTAAATCTGATGAATATTATAACGTCGATAACCTTCGAGTTAAGCGAATTAGCTAATACAACCCTCCCGAGCCTATTATTAATAATTTAATAGAATATCGACGGTGTAAACAACTACGTAAAAGGAGGATATATACCAAAAAAGAAGACGACAATAGGGATTACAAGCCTGGAAAGGTTTATACAACGGCGTATATATTATAAAAGTATAATTTTGATGGAGAACTTACCCTTAAACTACATGCTGAAAGCATTATTAACATACCCGGTAAACCCTTTGAAAAAAGCGATTAAGTGGAGATTAACAGCCTTTTTTCACGAAGGGTTATATAATTTGTGCTGTTAATGTAATTTAAAGGCCAAAAAGTTACTATTTTCAAGTTAAGGATAGTTCACGAGGTTGAGGGAAAGACCACGGATCAACTGTACGAAAAATTTAGGTTAATTACTTAAGGATACAGTAATAAAGGTAACGATTAAATCTATATTTAATCGTCCATAATACAAAAGATTAGCTAATGTTTAATAGTCGTAATTGTTATCAGTTTGACTGTTATTGTAAAAGGTTAGTTTATATTTAATGGCCGGGATATTACCTAAACGCATACGCAGTCTACCCTAAATCTTCAGTGGATTATACTACTAAAACTGCCAAAAGAACCAAGGGACAAGTTTTCTGCCCGTATGATAATACGTTATATTAAGCATTTATACGGACTAGCTAAGGCAGGTGTCCATTAGTTTCCAACGAATTAGGAGCACTTTAAAAATAGGCTAGACATAAAGATTTTAATGTTTAATTCGTGATTATTAATCACAAAGGATAAAGACTTTGGCATCGTAGGTATACAAATCAACGATACCCTTTGCCTTGGAAATGCTAGGTTTTTGGCGGCGAAATAACGTTTCATTGAAAATTTAGGTATTTAAAAGTATAAGTTAATCGAAAAGTTGGCCAAGGGCATACAATTTGACTTTAATAAACCGTTAATCTGTATCTATAGTATTAAGGCTAAAAAAGGTACTTAGATAAGCCTATGCCAAAAGAGGTAAGCCACAAGTCTGAAGATTATAAATAAGGCCGACGGAGCAAAATTATAGAGATATCTAGAGCAAAGAGCTCGTGCGGCCTACATCGCTACGTTATGCCAACCGAAAACATCATACGATCTTTCTATTATGACACAAGTACAATATCTATAAGACGAAGACTTGAACAGATTAAATAAGCATATTGAATAGCAGATGGACCACGTGTAAAGAGAAATAAATATGGTCTTTCTGGATTTGGCTAAAGCGAAGCTGATAATCTTTACAGACAGGTTATTTGCTAACAATACCAATCTTATATTGCAAATCAGCTTTTTAAAAATGTTCGTTGATGAGGATAAGTTTAAAGGGCAATTTAAAATTGCCATAAACCTTATATACTGGATATTCGTCAAGTATAAGCGTGTAACCCGGAACGTACTTACTTTAAATGTCTATAATATAATGTCAGGCTTCAATATCGGTATAGTAACTGATGGTATACTAAATATTATCACCAAATAGCTAGAACTTTCTCCAATACCTATGGTAGTATATACTAACTCCCAGAGCTTTTACGAATACCTATTAAAGTTAGGTACGACTAATAAAAAACGTTTAATGATAGACGTAATAGCTTTAAAAAAGGTATACGAAGCCCGGGAAATTAATGAGTTCCAATGGATTAACGATAAAGATAACTCCGCTGAAATCATAACTAATGCTATGTATAATGGAATCCTAAAAAGGTTTATGGACAGTAATAAGCTAACTATACGAATTGAGAGCTATGTAAACAACTCGGTATGTAACGCGAAGTAATAGGGATACCCTGAAGAACTTAAAAACTGTTAGGGTAGTAAGGTTAATAGCAATAGCAGCGGCAAAGGTAGTAATGATAGTAGGTTAAAATACAGGAAAAAGGTATTTAAATGGTGGCGTACTTGATTTATACAAGTTTGTAGCAAAAAAATCTATATACTGGAATTGAGAAAAGAAAGCTTTAGAAGAGTAGAGAAAAAGGGCCATAAGGAGCCGTAATCAAGGTTGATTTCAGTACAGATTAATCGAAATTAACAGGGGTTGGACCTGTTATTGGTTTACGGAAGAAGGAGAAATTTTAGAGGTTACCAGCAATTAATGACAAGCCATGCTGACGCATAGGCACAAAACAAAAAGCCGCTAGTGTTGGAACAGTAGTTAAATACAGTACAGTCAAGTCAACTTTACTCAGGTAAAGTTCATTGTATGTACTATAAATTAACTGCAGTTTGTAGGATTTAAATACACTATACTACAAGTGCAGTGCAGTAGGTGCCTACTTTAAAGTGAGGCACAAGCCAAAGCGATTGACCATACAAATTAGTATGCATACTAGCTAGCGGTATGCCAAACTTAGAACTTGCAAATCTTAATCAACAATATCAACACAGCACAAGTTACTTCAACCACAGTGATTCGAATCGATTACGTTGCAACGATGAAGGCCTACCAACAAAAAATATTTCGGTTACTTAAACTCGTTGCCGGTACGCCTACCTCTTTAAAACGAACCCACATTTCAAGGAGTTGCATTTTCATGTTATTTGCGAACAATTCAATTATTGTGCCGGCCTTCACTCAAGCTTACACCAACAATTACAATAACCAGAACTCTTCCGACTCCGATTACGATATTAATGACCTTCCCGACAACGCTGGCTATTAACGAATTAAACGAAAACTCTTCGACTACTAAACTGTTTTTATCGATACTAAATTATATTTTATGACATAAAAGGTTACAATATTACATAGTTTGCATAATAACCGTCAAATTAACGGTTTAAAATTTTCTTTAATGCTTTTCTTTAACAATTAGAAGGTTCTGTATGGATCGTCATTAAAAGTTATTATCTTTGTGATAACGACATGGGTAATAACATCTCTAACGTTTTTATAACAATATTTCGCGCGTATTACTACGATGTAAACGTGGCAAAAATTGATATTACTTGATTTACAAGCTTTAAATAAAGGACTTGTCAATAAATTTAATCTTTTTAATGTTCAGGAGGTTTCATTCATAAAAGTCGGCTATATAACTTGAAAATTTGTTGTGAAACACTTTTTTATTGAATTATTACCAATATATTATTCTACGCATTATTTCCCCTTAAAATATCCAGCAATCAAAAAAAATTGCGTCGCTTGTATTCAACCTCTTAATAAACGAATAGACAATCTTTGTTTTTGGCACTCTAACGTTAATTACACTAATTATACTAATATTGGCGCTACAATATATAGCGAAAAAGGTAACGGCGACGCGTCCGTTCATAATGGCCAGGAAAATGTTATTATAACCAACGTTAATACCTTTCGAACTAATACTAAACGACACGTTATTTAAGTTTATTATTTGGAACTATCCCGCAGTAAAATCCTCAACTTATATCTATAATACGACGCAGATAGTTATAATCTTTTTACTTGCTCATTGGATTCCATATAACGCATGAGTAACTTTAATACTAAGGTTAATATCGATATTTACCTTGTTTTCCCAACTACCTTATTTACATTGAACAAAGAAAAACGTAACTTTTATATATAATTGTGTATAAGAGTTGGAGGGCTTTTAATTCGACCCGGCAACTTACTATTAACTTTGAAACAACCCCTCATTTATAATAAATTTATTTTATAATTTCAGTGAATTTGTTAATTCTTTAGTAAATATAGGTAACAATTTTTGTAACGTTGTGAGTAAACGGTTTATCCGTTGATATGAGTTACCATGTATCTTTATTTCACCTCGAGGACTCGGAGGAACTACATCTAATATACCCAAAACCGGTTTACAGCTTATTTATTTTATAATTCATTTAAACGTCAACCTCGACAAATAATGGTATCGAATTGAAATCTTTTTAATACTTATTTGCAATATAACATTGTTTTAGGAAAACTTTGGACAAAGTATGTATAGGTGATTTATAACGTTTTAAATTATATATTACATTTCAAACGAACGGATAATTATCGCGTATGAAAACGGGGTTTTACGCCACCGTAAAAACAATTCGAGGATATCGGTACCGCCGCTTTTCATACTATACTCCAAAGAGTTCGAAAGGTCCAAATTTCTATTACGTAATTCACCGTTGTTTCCCTAAAAAATATCAATAAGGCGTTGACCCCGAAGCCACCCGTTTCCGTTAATGACAAGTTCTCCGATATCTTTTAAAGGTTTATACCCCTATTCAATAAAACACCAAAAAATGATCTGCCTTCCTATCGCTTCAAAACCGATCACGAAATAATAATTCAAAATAAAAATGAAAACTAACATTTAAAAGTTGTAAAAAAGTATTATACAATATGTTACAAAATAAGCTTTTAATACTGCAAAAAGAGTTAACCCAATTTCAAAACTAATACTATATTTATATTAGCAGCTCTTTAATTGGTACCCTGTACTTTTTGTTGAGAAATTTAGAGGTAACCTGCGCTTTTACATTGATTACCATGAGATTAACACTATAAAAAGAGAGACCGCTGTGCACTTCTCCTAATTAACAAAAACATTTACAAGTATTTTACGAATTGAAAAATTTAACAAACCCGACGTTTAAACCGATTTGATCAATTACGTATTTATTAGAATAGTAGTAACTGAAGTACAGTAAGTAAATTTTACTTACAATAAAGTTGACTATACTGACTGCAAGTTGAATGTATTATTTAGTGTGTGCCTACTATATAAGCTGTAGGTCAAGTACAAAATGCGCTCACTTCAAATTGGGGCACATGTCCAGCAATTAGCAATATAAGTTGCTATGCTGACCGTTAGCTGTTTGTCAAACCTCAAACAATATATTCACTACTTGACCATTACAATACTACTGTTACTTCGAACAATCGAACTTTATAATGCCTAAAGTCTTATTAGGCAAACCCTACTAACACTAATCAGTATTGATTAGGTTAAGCAAAAATAAGCTAAGTAAAGGAAAAGGTTTTTTTTTCGGTTACACTTTACGTTAATAATGGCGGTTAAGGTAAAGAGAAGATTTTTACAAAAGGAATTTACTGTTATATCGGTTTTTATGGCAGTGAGTAGAAAAAACTTCTAAGTTACGTCGGTTTTTACAGAAATTTAGAGATAACAACGGTATAGTTATTGAAAACAACAAAACATCTTCACCAAATCCTTTTTAAAAAGAGTTAAAGTTACCAGCTAAAAATCTTAAACGAAAATTCGGGAAACAGCTTAATTATTACTATTGAGGGTATTATTATTACAAAAACAATCAAATTTAATGACCTACAACTTTCAACCTTTAATCTTTACTAACAATAACAAAAGACCTCTAACACTACTCTTTATACGAACCTTTGGCTACTATTTTTTTTACATACGATAATTTAATAGCTAAGATCGTTTATTTAAGCGGAAAACATCGAATGTTACGAAATTATTTAATCCTCAAGCCACGAATTATCAAACCCTTCGTTTATCGAGTTTTACAACAGTTAAAACACTAGGATAGCTGTCGTAAAAGCTTCCTTTAAAACTATTGCCAACCCTATTAAAAAAGGAAATTAAGGCCTTTGGGTACCTTCTCGCCAAATAGTATAATAATAATTTTTAAAGGAAAAATGTTACCAGAAACTTAACTAAAAACATTTGACTAACTTCTTCGAAAGCTATATATTCGAGAAAAACGGAGGTGAAAATCTTAACCATAACAAACGCACATTTCGTAAGTATCATAAGTTTTGTAATGATTAGATAATTAAAATCTAAAAACTATTTTAAAAAAACAGTCAATTTCTAGTTGAAGTTAAAACTTAACCGAAAAGGAGTTTATATATCAAAAAAAAAAAAAACTTAACCAAGTTAATACAAACCATTTTCGACTTTACTTAACTTAAGAAATACCTTTAAAACCCACGCCATAAAGGAAAAGACATTAAAAAATCTTAAAGGACTTACACGCGTTTTAAGGGACTTCCCTTTTACTTCTAGCTAAATCAAACATTTTTACGTGTTAACAATGAAAAATACGTCAACTTTCTCGGTAACTAAACACCTTTATGTAACAGTGCAAAGTACGCTTTTAGCGGCGGTAAAACGCATAAAACAATATTTGATAACTCGGCAAAAGAAATTAACGTTAACGCCTTCAACCGTTTAATTAAATGAAATCTTTAAGTTCTTCAAAAACTTTTTTACAGTCAAATTCCTATTAACTCTTAACCCTTTACCTAAAACCGCTAAATTCCTTAAATCAAAGATTTCCATGGTAAATAAACTTATATGCGCGAACTTATTATAGGTCCAATTGCAAGACTTTACTTCTCAGGTAAGAATATTGACAATTACCCTTAATATTGTAACTTAGAGGCTTTAAAGTTTAAATTGTTAAAGAATACTAACGAAAACTGGAATAACTATCGCGATCTTTTTCTAAAACCTATCAAAATATTTAAAATTAACTATAAACTTCTTAAAGATTTCGCTAAGATTTGGAACAACGTATAAAATTATAAAAGAAAGTTCTACAACCTTCTTAAATACGAAGATTATACCATTTTTAAATATTTGTTAGTATATAAAGATCCTTCCTTTTAATTTTTACTTATTATTCCCTAAATTCTTACAAGGTATACCAAAGAATATTACCGAACTATTTTAACATAAGAAACAACCTTTTAAAAATTTATAGCGTTATGAAAAGCTAATTGAAATACGATATCCACCTTATGTAATATAATATAAAATAGACTACGATAATGCAAAGAAGTAGTAAATACCAATGAATATACCAAGTTAAATGCTTAACAAACTTATATTATACTAATAATTCATGGGGAAGGCCTACGCTAACAAAAACAGGCTTCATAAACAGGTACAAGCAACTATTACGGGCGTTAACGAGTTTAAATACGACTTACAATGTACAGATACCACTTGCAAAAGATTTTTTGGTTAATTACGTTCCTCTTTTGTAACTTTAATAACGTGTACACCAAACTCACTTAATATATATCTCTAAGCACATACATGTCGCGAAGTAAATAAAAAAAAACTATGTAATGGTATACTGAGTCGATTATAAATATAACTATAAACATCATTAACGTTTAAAATCTACTCTAATAACTTCAGACTGGAACTAACAGTTATATTAAAGTTAACAAAGGGAAAATTAAAACTGATTTGCTAAGTAAGAAAATATTCTCATAATAGTAGTAAAATATATTAAATTTGTAATAAGTCCCGATAGTAGTTTACTCGCTACACTTCGGCCGAACGCAATGACAAATAAGTAATATATTATATTCAATACCTCATTACTTCCAGTCAAAAATCTTAGGTTATATCGTGGACTTGAAAGGTAAAAAAAACCATTAATGGTAACGATACCCATAGGTAAATTAATTGGAATAAAGATACTACTCTTTAAACGACTTAATAACTAGCTGAGCAAGCTTTCCTATATCTTTTCAGTGTAAAAAACCCATACTTTCACCCTAACCATACTTCTAACACCTTATAAACCTTTATCCTTCACCATTATTATACTAACTATATATTTCAAGAAATTATATAAGTTACAAAGACAACATAGTACTTAACAAAAGATTATATATAGTATATAACATTGCGAAGGGAAAGTACCACCGCTACTAAAATTAATCGTTAAGATGTTGTCAAAGCTAAATTTGACTTCAGTTTAAATGAATAACCAACTTTACTAAGAACTATGGTAGTTTAAACTATTATTAACTTAATTATGTTCTATATCTTTAAGTACCCTACCTCTTTTCTTGTCTACTTAAAAGATATAAAAACCATTGAAGTTAACGTTAATATTAATGCCGACGAGATGGTAAAAAATAGTTAAACATTTACCTTTATCTCTAAATAGGAGCACTTATAATTTTATTTTTTAAGTCTAAAGGTAACGGTATTAAACCTGATAAAGTTAAAAATAAGTTCACAATACCGGCGCCTCAACATCCCTACCATTAACAGGCTATATAGAGTCCTAAAGTACGTAAGATATAAAAATATAAAATAATTTTCTCTAAAAGCTATTAAAACACTCTGTCATTACTGCCAAACGTATACCTAATCCCCTATAAATTAAAATTTAGATCAAAAGACGATAAGAAATTCAACTACAATGTCTTTATTAATATATTCTACTTCGATAAAAAACCTGTTTTTTATATCGTTTACTCTACAGACTCCTTTGACGAATCTAAGTTTATAAATTTTCTAGTAGCAAAGAATATGTAGAAAACGTTAAGGATGCTATAAATTAACACGTAATTAGGCTCACCTAACGTCGTCATTCACCATATTAATACTAACTTGACAGCGGCGAAGTTTTAGGCAAACGCTAAAATAATAGGGATTCAGTGTAAACAGGTATCTATAAAGACCTACTAAATCATTAGAAAGTTTGAAAAGAAACACGCATTAATTTACCAAATGTATAATATTCTTATGTTAAAGATTAAAAGCTTTACGGACTAGGAACAACACTTTTAAATAACGGTAAAAGGTTTGAATAACACTATAAGCCTTAATGGCTTAATGACAATACTATTCGGTTTTAAAGTATATATATGTCTAACGATCAAATATCCGCTATTAATAACTACCTAAAAGAAAACTGTGGCCTAAAGTAAGGTATTAAAGGAATTACGAAAGGAATCGATACGACGCCAAATAAATGATACCTTTAACACCAAAAACGATCCTATAATAATCGACGTACTTGCTTTGCCTTTGCAAAGTAAAGTCCTTGTAAAACGGAAGATAAAAATGGAATAACCTATATAAAACCGTAATTATAGCTAACTCTAAAGTGGTTATTAAAACTGCTAACAGCTACATAATGTTCCGCATTACGTAACTCAAGTTCTATATTAGAGCAACTAACAATAAAAACCTTCAAACTAAACATTTAAGCTAACATGACCCTCCCCTACCTATAATCGACAAGCTAATAAAAGGTTCATAGTGTGGACAATGACTAAAAGAGAAAACCGTTAAAAAGGAGAAATATATACTAGGTTTTATATATAATTATGATTAAATAAATAAAAAAATAGAAGGACGATGAAGAATTAGAATTAAAGCTTCAGGTATATAGTATTATTGAAAACTTTGTAAAACCCTTGAAAGAAAGAAATAAGGTTGAGATTGACGGTTTACTAACTCGAAAAATTGTAAAATTCGTACCTAAAACCGATTTAAATCTTTAAAACCAGAATATTACTATTTTAAAATCGAGAATTATATACAAGGTCAAAAGCAAAACCATTGTGCAGCTATACGAAAAGTCACGTCTAATTGCTAAAAAAATAAAGTGATAAAAATAAAGATTGAATTTTTATGCAATAGCCAACAATTTAGAAAATTACCAACGACTGGTGATTGTTTTAACGTTGAGTTTACTAGATAAAACTAAAGGAAAATTTACATTTAATAAGTGAGATAAAATATAAGTATATCCGAAGTTAACAACCGATTTACAGCGGATCATATTACTAAGATTATTATAAAGATTAGTATGATTTACTCTTTGGAGACGGTAATATATTATATCAAACCAATATACGAACTAGCTAGAACAGGTAGCAATTTTTTTGACCTATTAATCGCATTTTGAATCACGGCTAGGAATAAAGTTCTGAATATACAAACTATTCCTATTAATAATGCAAGAAAAGGATTTTGACTGAACAGGCATGCAAATTAAAAATACCCTCTTCATTGGAACTATTACATTTGTAACATAGGAATAACAAACGATTAATGATTTTCAGTTTTAAAATTATAAGCTGGTTACGACTTTGGCAAAAAAATAATTAACTGGACTTTAACTAATCATTAATCTGTATACTTAGTATTAATACAAGCTTTGATTTTCGCTGAAAGGGCTAAGACTCTGATTTGTCTAAAATTGAACAGACTGATGTAACTAAGGCCCAAAGATACTTGAAATAACGCGCCAGTAACAGCTACATCACCACTTTACACCAACTGAAAACCTTCTACAACCTATCGATTGCAATATAAACGTAAGATCTAATATATAAAGACTTTGGCCTGTTGAATAAAAGGCTGAAATAGCAAATACGAAACTTTGATCAAGGGATCAATATAGTTCCAATTAACTTATCTAAAGTTAAGGTAATGATATTTACTGATAGTTCCTTTACGAATAATACAGACTTATCTTTACAATTCAAATTTTGGATAACCCTCGTCAATGAAACTAGGCGAAAAGAAAAATTTAACATTATCGATAACTTAATTTACTAGACCTTTGTTAAATGAAAAAGGTTTACATGAAACGTACTGACTTTAAATATTGACGATATAATAACTAGCTTTAATTTAGGTATGACTCTATAGAAAACTCTTAACGTTATTACCAGGCAATTAAACATTACCTCTATCCAGGTGGTAATCTATACCAACTTTAGGAGCTTATTAGAATGCCTTTTAAAGCTCGGAACCACCAGTAAAAAACGCCTGATAATCGACATGATAGTACCCCATAGATCTTACAAAGAAGGAGAAACTAAGGAGTTCCGATAGATCGATGTATAAGATGATTCTATTGATGCCATGGAGAATTTATCATAGAACAAGACCTTTAAAAGGTTTCTAAAAAACAATGAGCTAACTATAACTATCAAAGATTTCGTTAATAGGCTATCTGGTAAGGTCAAATTACGTATTAGCGGATAGGGATGTACTGGTAAACTGAAAAACTACCAAGGAGATGGCAACATTTTTAAATAATAAAGTTAAATTAAGGCCAATAATAGGTTGAGAAATCCAATAGCGACGGTGGGTAATACACATAAGTTTGAATCAAAAGACTTGTATACGGGAGTTGATAAAGCCAGAACTCGGAGCTATAGAGTAATTAAGGGTCATTGGGGTTAATTCGGGTACGAAAATGAAATTGGAATGAACTAGGATTAGGCCAGTTGACAAGAACGTGATTCGGTGGTTACCAGAAAAGTTTGGTCGATCACACTAGTATGCACGTATAAAATTC
Source organism: Anisogramma anomala (assembly GCA_038502455.1). NCBI lineage: Eukaryota > Fungi > Ascomycota > Sordariomycetes > Diaporthales > Gnomoniaceae > Anisogramma > Anisogramma anomala. Next base: position 22,628,262 of record JASMMZ010000001.1, on the reverse strand, counting down.
AAAGCCGCTAGTATTAGAATAATAGTAACTACAATACAGTAGGCCAAATTTACTTACATTAAAGTTGACTATACCGAATGCAAGTTACGTGCATTGTTTTGTGTGAGATTACTATATTAGCTGCAAGTTAAGCATAGTATACACCCACTTTAAATTAGGGTACGAGCTAAGCAATTGGCTATACAAATTACTGTTTAGACTGACTAGCCGTCTGACAAACCTAAAATAATACATTCACCACTTGATGATTGCAATACTACTGTTACTTCAACTAATAGAATCCATAATGTTCCAACGTTTGAAGGCCTATTGAGCAAGCCCTACCAATAGTATGAAAAGAGCGACAAATTAAAAATTATATTTCTTTTAAGTTTTGAATTTTTCAAATGGCTAATTGCACTTTTCGGCCTCTTTAATACATCCATTAATTTTCAACGATAAATGATTCATTATTTTTGTTCGTATTTAGATATGTTTTAAGTTGTTTACTTTAACTACTTTTGAATATATTTAAGTCATACTTTATATAACTATAATATTAAGATTTAATAGATATTAATCGCAGTAAACGCAGTTATCCTCAAACTTGATATATCCAAGTGAAAATTTAGCTTTTAAAAATAAATATATACGATTAATTATCAAAATAAGAATCAATATATATATAAACCCGAAGAAATCACGTTTTATTTAAAAATAAGTAAATTTTACGTTTATATTGAAAATATGGGGTTCTCTTGACTTCATTAACTTTGATTAGAAATCTATTCGAAATTACTTTATAATTACCGGCTTCTTCATCTGTTTCACCAAAAAAGCGCTACTTTTTATCAAGGGCTCGAAGAAAAAACTACTTTTAATTGACTTAAATTTCCTTTCCTTTTGAAACCAGGTTTTGCCTAATAAAACCCTAAATGGAAAACTTTTTTCAAAAGCCAAATTTTTCGATTAAAACTCAAAAAGATACTTATATTAACAAAACAATAACAATATCTCATGGCCAGTAATGTATTGATCCCATTGTTAATTATTTGTTGAATATAATTACGAAATTTACAATAGGAAATTACTAAAGGTTATAGGCTATTAAAAAGTATTAAATACGAAACTTTAAGATACGGCCTGTCTTTTTATTATATTGAAAAACTACAAAGACTTAGAATACAGAAAACTATATGATGAGTTTCTAAATAACGAATTCTTGAATTGAGAAGATTTTTCTAGTTTCGGTTTGAATCAATTTATAATAAAAGGGTTAATTATTTACGGCACGATGAATTGTGCCAATGAAATCAAAATGTTTTTAAAGGTCTTTTAGATCTCCGTTTTCTTTAACCAGGAACTATAGCTTTTACGTTTTAAATAGATTTCTTTTAAACCGCTTCCACGTATATACATCATCTAGCTTACTATCATTAACCTGTTCATTTCGAAAGGTTAGAAACTTTTTACTAATATAGATCTTGACAATAAATAGGACGCCGTTATTATCTGGAATATTACTTATTTTCGTTTAATTTTCATGATACGTATAAGTAATCTGAATTTCCTACTAATATTTGTATTAAAGACGATCATATTTTCAAGGTTTTCATTTATGAATATTTTATGAACGACGATAAAATTTTATGGTTTCGTAACTGTATTTGGATTTTTTCTAACAAGCCGTTTACTAAAATAGTAATTTAAACTATATATAATTTGCTTCTTACTGGCTACATAGACCGCGACGTTACTATCGTTATTTTATTTCAAATATTTTTATATTGGGTTATACCATGCGATCCAATACTTTTGCCAAAAATGCGATATTTTGTAATGATCACACTAAATACCCGTTAGTATATGAAAGGTGTTAGAGGGTTTATGTTATCAAGAAGGTAGCAGAAGTGCTGAATGAACAATATCGCAACCGTGCAAGTAATGATCAAAAGCCGTGAGGCTATTCAGATGTGCGAACTGAATACTTAGATTGATAACTGAAGATCTATGAAGGAAATACTATCTATATGCTGATGACCGTGTCCTTATATATCCGTGCCTTCATATCATCTTCAGTATTGGATAGCTACGATAGCGAGATATCCAATATATCCTATGTATCTGTACGTTAACCCTAACCCTGTGTTGCTGACATAAGAGATGTTCCCCGCCTAATGTATTGGACGTCAAGCTTCTAATAGCGCAGCTGGCCGCTGGCCTGTTCCATGACCTGCAGTTGGTTCTTGGGTCATAACATATTTGTAAGTGAATGACTTGTTAGCGATACCGTTGAAAAGAACGTGTTAAATTCCTATTAGTTCCCGATCGGTTTTGATACGAGTTTTTAATTAACTTTATGGTTAATTTTTCTAATAAAAGAACTGATAACTCATATTACCTGATAATCATCATGAATCGTTGAAATAAAGCCGTTATCTTAAAACCAATAGATACTATAAACTTCAAAGTGTACGCGAAACGGTTGTTAAACTATTATTAAAGATTTTTTAGGTTGCTTCGCGTTATTATTGACGATCTAAATTCGAATGAGACTAATATATTTCAAAAATTCCATTAAGATTCAACATGAGTAAATTAAAGTTTAAATACCGCATTCCACGCCAAAACAAATAAGGGTACTAAAGGTGATAATTAAAGGGGTTCATTATATTTACGTTGCATTGTAATTTATAATTACATCGAGTAAACCACCTATTATCTGGTTACAAATTAGCGGTAAATAATTAGTACATCATTACCATTAGTATTAACACATTCTGTATAACATTCAGCTATTATCTCAACCCTATATAACCTATCCAACATTTTTTTCATTCTAATTACAAAACTATATTTAAAGGCCGAAACTTTCATCCAACATATTCATAACGTTTGGTAATAACATATGCAAAAAGACGTTAATAAATAATATTATCTTTCGAAACGGTTTCGAATTGCCGATAACGTTCAACTTTTTCTTGAAAAATATAAATTGAATCAGTTCTCGAATTAAATTATACTAACTCTATAAAAAATACCGTATTATAAAAATCGTTAATTCCCAAGTCGTTAAATTTAATATTCTAGGTAGAAAAAAAACTAGTTTTTACGACGGCTAACTTATTCCATCCGCTTTTAACCCGCTCCAAAACTAGTAAATTCGCGATTATTAATTACCTATAGTTGACGTTTTAAGTGATCATAGTGATACTAAACCTGAATTATACGTTAAAATTATTTTATGAATCCTAAACAAACTTTAGGAAAACCGTTCCCGTATTAGGAATTTCCTAAAACAATAAGTTTTGGTTCAATGTAGATTATATATATGTAACATAGGAATTAATTTCGATTTTTTTAAATTTCGCAGCCCCTATAGTTTTCGAATATTATTATGATTTAACCTAAGACAATGACGTGCCTTCATGCCTAACCTGCTGGTAAATTTAACTTTATTTTTTTATTCGTTAATTACCAAGTCGTTCAAAACTATTATTTCACAATTTCTAAGTAAAAAACTAGTTAAATCATGTAAGTTAATAGTAGTAGTTAGTGGTAGTAATATGTTGGTAGATTTACGTAGGTTAAGTAAAAGCAAAAGATAATTTAACCTGTGCTAGTTAAGATAATTAATGGTACTAGTAGTAGTAATAGGCCAATTAATCCAACTAAGTTAAGTAAAGCAATAGGCGGATTGACCTATATTAGTTAATAGAGCTAGTAGTAGAAATAGACTCATTAACTCATATAGGTTAAACGGCAGCAGTAGACGGCTTAACCTAAGTTAGTTAGAAAGGCTAACAAGTTTATATATATAAATACCATCACAAAAAAATCAAGGATGGTGAGGGGAGGCTATGGTGATAGAGATAAGCCGGAGGTAATGTCACAGGCTGATGACTGAACTGGTAGTTACCAATGATCGAGCTTTAGCAGTTGCCATACTCCTACGATGCTCTGGAGTCATCCTATAACGTAATCATGCCACCCCCTTTCTATAATCTGTAGCATTTCCTTAGTAGAGGTTTATTCCTCTCTCTCTCTATCTAAGATAATGGACAGTATCCGACCGTTATAAGCGATAGCTCTAGCTTAGTCTATTTACACGCTAGTATTCCTATTATAAGCTATATTGCTGATACAAATATTATTAATATAGTTAATATTACCGTATTGAGTACGTAAATCATAAAATTGTTTATTAATAAGTTAGGTACGTGCGATTTACTCATTTTCATTCGTTGGTATATCGAAAGGAAGTAACGCGTTAAGGAATACATAGTTAATAATTCTTTTAAAGATAGCGAATTTAGCAGCGAATTTCTAGGTTATATCATTAACCTCCATAAGTAAGGTTCTACAAACGTTAAAAAAAACGTAAAACCGGTCGTAAACTTTTTATTTTCAATTTGTAACTTAGGTGATAACGGCTTTTGTTAAGTTTAGATTGTAATAGTATATATGAAGTATTATGATATAAGCGTTGCGGTTGTTGTTATTACCGTCGTAATCGCGAATGTAATAACTTTCCATAATGGTTTTCGCAAATCTTTTCAATTGTTTAAAAAAATATAAAAGTAATTCTTCCTTATATTGATGCATTTTCAATTGTTAAGAAATACACCTAATATTATTATCTTTTATATCAAAAATTCACTTTAATATTAGAAAATTCAGCAGTTTAGTCGAGGGGTTTACATTTCATTCGTTAACGACCTACTTTTTTAGATAAATTGTAAATATCGTAGTTAGTATCAGAAAAATTTGAGTTGTTGTAATTATTGGCGTGGTTCTTAGTGGGAGGTAGCGCGATAATTATGTTGTTTATAGATAACGTGAAAATGTGACCCTTGAGGGAAGAGGGTTATTTTAAAGGAGTAGGCGTTCGGATAACTACTTTAAGTTGTCGTATTATATATATTAATGTGGTTATTACGTCGGTGTCATGTTCTTTTATATGTAAAACGTACTCGAAAACGGTTTGATTCTGTTCGATGAGTTTCGTATACAAAGTTTTAATGAATCCTTCGTTTCAATATTTAAATAGTCGTATTAAGTTTTTAAGGCGCCTTATATTTAATCCTCAATACACGTGTCGAGAAATTGTTTGAAGGTTTATGGGTTGAAATTGAAAAGGTTGGAAGATATTACCTGAAATTGAATCCGTTTATTAATTACTAAGATACTGTTGGAAAAGAGAAAAGTCAAGGATAATATATAAAAGAATCAAACTAAAGCTATATTTTTGTTATAACCCAGACAACGGTTGGGTCAGGAAACAAACCAGCATGTAGCTGAGCCACGGAGAGCTTGTAGTCCAACACATCAGGCGAGGAACATCTCTCATATAAGCAAAGTAACTAAGTAAGTCACGTGATGGATCAGTATAGATCAGTTACTGATCCAAGGTGAGGCAGCACTAGATCAGTGAGATCAGTGCGGTTATCCAAATGATACAGTACTGAAGATAGTATGAAGGCAATGGGATATAAGGACACAGTCATTACCATATAGATAGTATTTCCTTCATAGCTCTTCAGTAGTCAATCTAAGTATTCAGTCTACATACCTGAATAGCCTAATGGCTAGTGATCATTCTACAGCACGAACAAACATCTTCTTGATATTGCACCTTTGTTACCTCTGATACCTTACTGCTAACATAAACTCCCTAACACCTTATATTTACTCACGGGTATTTAGTGTGATCATTACACTTTTAAAATGCTCAGATGTTGTGTTTTATCTCCAATAAAGATAAAAGTGAGGAAAACTCTGCTAAATATCTGTTATAGGCTATAATAAGGGATTGACCCGGTCATATAACAGAATAACTTAGAGTATTTTAAGAGCATGACAACTACCAGAGCTAGATCTATGTTGACTACTTGCTCAGACACCAGCCAGTAACATTACATGGTAATTATAAAATTTGTTAAAATTTACAAGGGAAAGGAAAAATATAACGGTAAATTGTACAACCTGTTCGATGTTATGATATACCCGTTTTTTTAATATTTACTGTTAGATAAGAATTGAATAGCTAGGATTTTTCTCGTTATTTACTAGTATATTTACTAGTTAAAAGGAATATTATAACTTTCGATATTTAACAGTTTTTTTATCATTTCAACAAATATACTATGGTTTTAGAAGTTACGTTAAATATAAGGTTTACTTTGCCCAATATTGTACAAATTGGAATATTATTTAGTGATTTTATATGTTGAATCATAAGAAGAAAAATAGAGAGTAAGATTAATGTTTTTAATTACATGCTCAATAAATGAATGCATTGTTTAAAGATAGTATTTAATGTGAGAGTTAGTGAGAACACATTACGCTAATAAGTCCGCTAAATTGTTACGGGTTATAAAAAGTTCGAATATACCTTATAATATCTTAACACCATCTGTAAAAAGCCTTTTAACTAAACTACAATTCTCGTTTACGCCCGTGATACCACGGGTATCGAGCTTAATTAGTATATACCTTTAAGTTTGCGAGTTTAACAACGACGATAAAAACCCCTTTTATACGTATTATATTAATAGGTAATATAGTCGGCGCAATATTACAATTAATAAAATGATAACTGGAGGCATAACCGACGAGCCACATAAGGGAAAAGATATTCCTTATCGTTAAAATACTTAAGTTAAATACGTAAATTTCCTTAAAAAGCTAAAAAGTATTGCATTTACGACAAATGGAGCTATTGGTTAATACGCTACATTACTGCCGATCATAAATTGAAGCAGGTGATATATTATATATAAATACATTCTACTTTTGAGAAGAATAAGTTTCATATGTTATAGAATTTGAGGGTAAACAGGTCAAAATAGGGAAAATGGACCTAATATTATTGGTTGAAATAAATATATTAATACCAGTTTGAGACTAACGTAATCATTAGCCGACTACGTTTTTTATACCATTTAATAGGTAAAAACCTTCATTATTAATATAGCTATAAAAATCATAATATTATATATTTGTTTATAATTTGCGACCGTTAAGAGAAGTAAATCTTTTAAGATATTATGTTAAATATTAGGGTAACATAGTATATAACAGGAGATTATTTGTAATTCGTAGCGTTATAAAGGAATATTAATATTGTTATCGAACTTGATTATATGGATGTTGGTAGGATTAGAGTTAGTTTTGGCTTTGAATTTTTTTATTTACTGGGATGGACGACTTTTAATATGGTCGCTAAGCCTATTATGTTCCATATTTTGAAATTCCTTACACTTTTCATCTTTTGTTTTAAAATATTTAAAACTTCGGCAATAATGTTAATGTTCAAACTGACGAATCATTCAATGTTAAAGAAGGTGAAAGAATTTCACTTAATTTGAAGTGTGAACACCTTTAGTTCTACATTGAAGGGTTAAAGGAAATTATATTTAACCTAATGGACTTAAAACTTTGTTAATTTTATTGATGGTTCTTCAACTCGAAAACTTAATGGTTATATAAAGCCCTTAAAACAGCTGTTTATAAAGATGTGGATTTGTTAGCGTTAAATGCAATTAAACGGCTTTACTTCTATTGCCAAACATATTTCTAAACCTCTGTAAGATTTAAGTCTACGTTTAAAAAGTTGAAAACTTTAACTTTAAAGTTTCTGTAAACGTGTTTTACCTGGATATCAAGTTAATTTTTTATATTATTAACTTCACCACAATGTTTCACAACGCCAAGTTTTTCAATATTATTATAATAAAGGAAATATGGAAGTTATTACTTACTTTGTTGATTAATACGTACTTAAAACCTCTCTTAGTATCAATTTATGATATCAATATCAATTTTAATACGATAAAGTTTCAAATTAATACTAAGTCGATAAGGATTTAATGCAAATAGGTTCCTGTTAAGGTCTTTTAAGGCATTAGTAAGGTTGAGAAATCTTAAGTAATTTTACAGAGGGCTTACCATATCTTTACACTAGAGATAAAAGGCTTTATAAGTCAGGAAATACGGCTTTAAATAGCTGTGAAAAGCCTTAACGATACTGTTAACCCTTAGGATTTTATACTAAATTTATTGGTATTTTAACCACACCTATGTATAAAAACTGAATTACCATGACTAAAAAATATCTAAAAGCGAGTTATAGTATATAGTAAAGCCTTAAAGAAATTATGAAAAGAATTAGTATGTTGCTAGATTAACGATACCTTGAATATCAAGAATGGAGTATAGATAATAAATGTGTTAATTTTACTTCGTCAAAGTGAAATTTACATAGTGAAAGCCAGGTAAATAAGATGAACTTTATAAGATATTGAGTATCGCTAAAATAAATGTAGTAGTTGAAATATTCAACGGCTTTATTAATTTTCGTATTACATAACGCAAACCTTATAAAAACCCTTTGAGTTTGATGAAAACAATTGAGTCAAAAAACTTTGAATCGAGTAAATTAGTTTATATAATCATTCTCAACCGATTATTAATAAATCTATGGAATGTTGACGGTGTAGAAAACCACTAAAAGGAGAATATGCATTGAAGAAGGGGATGTTAACGAGTATTATAGGCCTCAGAGAGTATATATAACAGCGTAGATATCTCAAAAAGAGAATTTCAACGAAAAACGTATCCTTAAATGACTTGTTGAAAGTATTATTAAAATATAGGGGAAAATTTTTAAAAAAGAGATCAGGTAGAGATCGATAGCTTCTTTATACGAGGAGTTGTTCAAATCGTGCCGTTAATATTATTTTAAAGGTAAAACATCATAATTTTCAAGTCGAGGTTCATTTACAAACTTGAAAACAAAATGACCAATCGGCTGTACAAAAAGTTACGGCTAATTGTTTAAGTATACAGTAAGAAAAGTAAATACTAAATCTTTATCTCATAGCTTACAATCCAGAAGATTATTTAACATTTGATCGTCGCGATTGGTACCAGTTGAACTATTGTCATAAACAGTAAATTTACTCTTAATGGCCGTTATATTACGAAAACGTACACGTAATATAATATGAATATTAAACGAATTGTATTATCAAACTTCCAAAATAGTTAAGAATTAAGTTCCCAGTTGGCATAATAATACGATACGTTAAATCTTTATACGGATTAGCCGAAATATGTGTTTATTAGTTTTTAACGTATTAAACGTATTTTAGAAATTGGTTGAGCATAAAGACTTTAAATTTCGACCTGTTGGTAGGACCTCAAGACGTTGCAACGTTCTCGATTCGAATCGGTCGAAGTAACAGTAGTATTATGTAGTCAAGTAGTCGATGTATTGTTCTAAGTTTGTCAGACTGCTAACCGGTCTACATAGTATTTTGTATGTTCAATTGGTTAGCTCGTACCCTAGTATAAAATGAGCGCATACTATACTTAACTTGCAGTTAATATAATAAACTCACATAACAATATATTTAACTTGCAGTTTCAGTATAGTCAACTTTACCTATAGTACAAGTTGACTTACTACACTGCAATTACTATTATTATAACACTGGCAGATTTTTGTTTTATGCCCGCAAGTTAGTATAATTGATCAATCATTTCTAGTTACTACTAAATTGCCTCCTCGTTAAAAAGCTTAGCTGCTGCCGATTCCACAGCCAAATTGACTCCAATTACCTCTATTTTTCACACAGTTCTAAATTTCAACTTCATTAATTTCTATAAATAAATTTTCCGTTACAAACTTATATAGACCTTAGATTCAACCATACCAATCAAACAAGTTATTATCTTTAGTTTCGTTCCCTTTATAGTCTTTTAGTTTAATTGAATACCCTTTTTTACCAACACGTAACTTAGTCTTATCGGGTAGCCTATTAACGTAGATCTTAATACGTATAGTTAGTTTATTACTATATATAAACTTTTAAAAGACCTCAATCGGTAATGATTTAGTTATAGTATCGGCAGGATCATCTTTACTATCAATCCATAATAATCCCTTATTTTACCTGCCTTTATAGGTTTTACATAGTATTATTACATCGAATATTAAGCGTTTTTCACTAGTAGTTCCTAATTTCGAAAAGAATTCAAATAAGCTACTAGATTCAGTATGAATCATTATTGGGAAAGGCGGAGTCTTTTAAATTTTGGTAAATATATTAAGAGGTTTTTACATTGTTAAACTTTTACCAAAGCTGGCCATTATTTCGTCAACTTCCCAAATTATTACGTTCCGTGTTATTCTTTTGCATTTGATGGATATTTAATAGATCAGGTTTAAAATAATACTAAATTGGTATTTTTTCCTATCTTTATCAACGAGTGTTATTAAGAATCCTACTTAGGATGACAATTTTGTATTATTGGTAAAGGAAAAGTTTGTAAAAATTATTAACTCGATTTTCGACATGTTAATCGGAACTATATTAATCCTTTCATCTAAATTTCTCATTTGTTACTGTAATCTTTTGTTTAATCGAATAAAGTCTTTATCCATATGGTTTTATATTTATACCGTAATCTATAGATTGTAAGAGGTTTTCAGTTGATATAAGGTAATGATATAACTATTGCAGGTGTGTTGCTTTAAGTACTGTTAAACTTTAATCACGTTGGTCTTGTTAATTGTGGCCAATTTAGAATTTCAGCCCTTTTGTCGGAAATCAAGGCAAGTATCTTCAACACCATATATACGAATTAAGGATCCGTTAAAGTTAAGTTGGTTGTTCTCTGCTAGAGTTACAACTGTATAACAATTTCAAAACTGTAAGTCCTTGATCGCTTGTAGTTTTAATACAACAAAACCAACAGTGCCAAGGAAATAGTATCGTTTGGTCTATATATTCAATAAAACGAAATTTTTATCTTACGTAATTGTTGAATACACATTGTATATTAAAAAAATTATATCTAGCTTTGATTTAAATTGTTATTGGTAAGTTGGAAACTTATGAACATTTTATTTAGCCAATTCATATGATCGTTTAATATATCGTATAACTGTTCCCGAACGGTATTTGTTACGAAGGCTTTGCGGTAATTTTAATATGATCCTTTGTAAATCATTTATTTATTACGTATATATTTACGTTATATTATGGATATTAAACGTAAATTTCTTATTAGTTTCAGCTGGGAAACTTGTCGTTAAGGCAACTATTAAACGTTAGCTAATCCTTTCAATCGTTGGCGATTATGTAAGTATTTAGTTTTTGTTTTTATTACTATTGGTAAGGATTGCTTATTCACGTGAATATAAAAGAGGAGAAGAGCAATCGTAATGATTGATGTTGTAGTTGTAAAGATAGATAAGAGAGAAAGAAGTATTCAGAAAGTGCACGCTACGAATAGGAGGTTATAAACTTCTCATTCGAGTAGTGACACTTTGTCTTACACTCTAGAACGCCTCTTCTAAACCGCGTCATGCATGATAAACTCTGAAAGAGTGTAGTCTATAGTATAACACGTTATCGTGCACTTTGCAGAAGTGTACCTTACAGTATAGTACATTGTCATTTAACTCACGTATACTAACTATAAGGATATATAATAATATCTTTACAGATAATCGTTTATTTATTCTTAATGCGCTTTATATTCATAGTTTAATAGCGATAGTATAGTTGTAATATATCCGTATCCATAGTTTTATAGTGATAATGTAGTTATAGTATAAACTATAAAGATTTAGATTAGTAGTTTTTATAATAATAACGTAATCGTGGTATAAATAGTAAAGGTTTAAATTAGTAGGTTTTATAATAATATTTAATTATGGTACTAATTGTAAAGTTTCGAATTGGTAGTTTCTGGCCGCGGTAGTAATTATATTAAGGGTTTGGTTAGTGTAACTAATCGGTAATAATATGATAGTTTCTAGCGTCTTTTGTTATTTTCGACAAGAGTTTAATTACGCGGGTGCTATAAGGGTGATTATATAGGGGTGATTACTCATTTACGTATTTTGGGTTAATATAAAAAGATGTATTACTATCAATATAGGCAAATTCTCTTTTCTTTTCCCTTTTAACGACGCGTACTTAAAGCTAATATAAGTTTTCATTTTCATTAAACCTAATTTCCTATTTTATTCAACCACTTTAAACTGCTTCGATAGGTAAGTTACTTAATTAATCACTATATACTTACTTCGCTTTTTAAATAAATACCACGTAAAAACTGGATTTGCAGGCGTCTTTTAGCGTGTAAATTTCAACGCATCGTTGTCACCGCCGTTGTTACCATTATCACCGCTAATAGCCCCTCCTCTTTGGGTATTATATTTTTTATCGCCGCCTCGCCTCCGGTCTCGCCGCACGCTACCGCCGCCACCTACGTCACCATTCCCATTTTTCATCCCTTTCCCTCTCCCTTTCCTCTAACTTCTAAGGGGAGAAGTAGGAAGCTCTTAAGGTTATAAACCATAATATTTCCCCGCGAGTAAAAACCCCTTTACCTGCAGGGATTCTTTACACTGTAAGCGTAGCTTGACAGAGTTACGCTGCAGTTTTTACTTATGAAATCTACCCGTTTATTTGCCTCTAATGTTTCTTTAGATAAAGAGGTCGAGGAAAACCTTTTCCTTCGCCTCGAGTTACGTATCGCTAAGGTACGTTGCGAGGTTTTTTTAATATATAAGGCGTTAAAGCGGCGTACTCGTGTCCGTAACCTTAGGCCGCTAATAGATACACCCTGCGTACCATATATCGCGTTCGCGTTTGCAAGCAAGTTTATTAGCGATTTTTTTGAAAGTGGAGGTCGTTTAGCCCGTTACTACCGCTACGAGCAAACTAATAGCAAACAAGCTCCCATTTCAACAATTTTTGGGCTGTAGATCGAGGCCATATTATACTTTCGTCGGTTTTAAAATAAATTCCAATCGTTTTTCATAATCTCTTTTCTTAAAAAAAGTAATCTTTAAGGCGCTTTAAAAAACAAATACGTTAGTAAATAACTAAAATAAACCGATGCTAATTAGTAATAAATGCTAACCGATGGACCAAGGAGTCAGCAATCATTATTACCGCTTAGAAGTGGAGTCTACGTATATATTACGCAGGCGAATTCGACAATATTATTTCGCGTCGTCGTAAAAAAGGAATGAACCCCCCCGTACCTTTAGCTAAGGGTATAAGACCCAAGGCGCAAAGCCATCTTCTTAATGGAATCGATAGCGGCGTCGTTAACGGTAATGGAAGTAGCGTTGATATAAAGGGAAAGGGAAACAAAAAGAATAATAGGGACGCGACGGCATCGTTATTTCCTTTTCTTTTTAGTAGTAAATAGCAACTTCTTTCGGCTAGGCTGGCGCGCCCGGTTATAATATAGGATGCTATATAGTAAAATAAGTACTTTCCCAAAAACCGTAACATAAATAACAAACATAAAACGTAAGGAATAAGAGCTAAAGTATATAAAGAAAGAGTGATAATAAATTAGAAGCGATGCGAAATAGTAAATTTTAATAGGGGAAAAATAATAAAAAAGGTTTAAATAGTTATTTTATGGCCGTTTTAAAATATCGATAAGAGTTTAATGATGTAAAATAAAATGTAAGAAATAAGGCGTAGTATATTAGCTTTTTTAAGGTCGCGAAACCTTTTTAATGATACTAACAAATATCATGATTGTAGATATAAGCGTCTTTAATGCTCCATTTGGGATATTTTTAATTATTACATTCACTAAGTTAGATTTTTCATCGATTCACTTCGGTTTCTAGATTTCCCGGCGTTTTTTTAACTTTTATAAGGCTATAATATCAATGATTAAATGTTTTTCATTCTTAATGGTAAATTTAACCAGATATTGGTAAAGCTAAAAAAATTGATATATATAATAAAAGGGATAACTTTTAAATCAAGGGTAAAAACAATTATTCGGTTAGTTATTGTTATAGTAATTTTCGAATCAAAACATTTAACTATACCGTACATTTCCCAGGTTAAAACTCTTTGTGTAACCCGCTTATACTTAATCGAACTTTAATAAACAACATTTTTACGAAACGTAAAGTCGTTTGGAGCCGGTAATTCATTATCGAAGATTCAAACGAAGCCTATTTACGAATTATCGTCGTTATTATTGGCGAGAAAGCCGTTCGTAAAAACGAATAGCTTTATAATATATATATTTAGCTATATAAATTGTAAATTACGCTTTGGATCATGTATTTTCCACATTAGGCACTTACTAAGCGCTTTATATATATTGTTTAACGGGGCGGTTTAACATTACGTAGCGACCGAGAGGTTAAATACCGCCTCTGGTTATATTATTAAGGTAAACCAAACGCCATGTACGCGTTAATATCTTTATTCTTCAGCTTGTTTTACTTTATTTAAAATAATAAGGGTAATTTTATGTAACTTCCATTTTTACGTAAAGCTTGAAACACAGTTTCAAAAAGTGATAGTAACTTTATCAAAGTTTATATGATTTTTCATTAGGTACGTTTTTGGTTTTACTTTTAAGCCGGCTTCCAAAAGCTTTTTATTTTTAAATACGGAAAAAAAGTGTTATATAACGTTAATATATCGTTCGTTTATATAAATATCAATGTTTAGCCATTGAAACGGACTATTATAACCAATATGCACGTGTCGAAGGTTAAATTAGCTATTTTAAACCATTTTTATAATAATTTTCATAGGTGTTATATTAGAGAATATCAGCTTTAATTCAGCTATTAAACGGTTTTATAATACGTAAATTATTTCAGGTAGGTGGTATTTTTTTTAAAACCTGTAGGTATATATGTATAAATAGGTCGTTTTTACCGCTTTTCAAAATATACGTGAGCTTATAAAATTTTACGAAACTTAATATATAAGTTATAAAAGGTAATTATAGAGGTTATAAACGTAAAGTTTTAACAGTGACTAACCTGTTATAAGGTAGATAATTAGGTTATAATATTCTTTTTACTATTATTGTTATACCCTTTTACAATTAGGCGGGGTTTTTCGTATAATTTTCCGGTTCTATCTTCAATTTCATATTTGAGGCAAATGGGAAAAATTCTGTAAGCGCTGTGAACCATTAGGTAAAACCGTTTAAAATGAAAAACACCTTATTCAATTGAGGTAGATTCGCTTAGGTAAATTATTCAAATAAACCGCTTAAGACGGCAATAATACCTTCGCGGCGAATCTTTAAGCTAAGTTTACAGTTTTCCATTTCTTTTTAGGTAATAAAAAAATTTACGATGAAGTTCTCGGAGCGTTTTATGGTTTTCAAACCAAAGGGACGGCTCTGGCGCCGAAGTGTTAGTGGTATTAATACGAACGGTCGCTTTCGTATAGTAATAATGAGTTGGAATTACGATTCGTGGGGTATACTGAAATTAGAAACGGTTTGGATTCGTTGTTATAAAAGTATTTTCGTTGGTGGTGTTATTCGAACTACGGTTTTACAATGCTTATTTCTACATCTTCTTTATTATACCTCCGTATTATTATTTAACGAAATGAATTTGTACCGTTTAGCAAATTCACCAGTATATTATAGCCTTTAAACCTATCAATCTTTTAAAAGCTAGTTTATCTATCTTTAGTTTTCGTTATAATATAAGCCATTTGTAATTAGGTTAGAAATGGTGTAAATTTTATATAGATTTTCAGGTAAACACTAAAAATAAGGAGCGTAAGAATTAATTTACTCGGGTCAAAAGTATTCTTAACGGCGTTAACCGCTATTTACAGGATAGATTCCTTAAAATTAACACCTTTTAGCTTTTTTAATAACACCGTGTACGCATTTTTGAGCGGTCTATAATACCGTTCACATTTGTTAATACCCTATAGTGTTTTTACCGGTATTCATTTATAATTGTTATCGGCGATCCTAATTTTGATACATCATTTAGTAAAGTCGAAGACCGTGTTAATGTCGTAAGTAATTTAGTTTGAAAGCTTTAAATAAACATTTAACTAGCAATTGATCAAAACTTTTGAGAAATTTATAACTTAAACGTTTCGCGTAAATTTGGAGACTTCGAATAACATTATTATATCGATAGCATGTAAAACCTGATAATTGTCTAGGTATATAACATCAAAAATTAACTTGTAATTCAAGTTTATATTGTTTTACAGGCGGAACTTAAACTGCTGTAAGGCTTATAAGTATAGCTAGTACTTATAACAAAACTTTTCGATGGTTTTCAGTATAGTCTTTCCTACATCCGTATAACCTACGACATAAAACAGTCGTAAGAGGCGTTTTATAACTAGTTATTCCAATCGGCGATATATTATCTGCAATTTCGATTATGTTAAGTAAACAGATTTAATTATACGTGTTTCCGGGAAAAATCATAAGTAGCCAAACTTAAATCGGAACGGTATAAATACATTATCTGAGACAAGAATAAGTTAATTAGTTGTAGTCTAGACCTTGATTCCGAGCTTATTTATATTAGTTAACAAAAGCAAGAATATTGTTTTAAAATTTATTACATAAAACTTAACCGGTTTGAATCGCATGTTTACAATAATTATATTGAACGATAACGTTTTACCTTTACTAAATATGACCTTTCGATATTTTCCTATTCGGTTGAGTTAAAACTTCGGAAATTTTACCGTAAATGTGGTAAATTATCTTTTTTCAGCCGTTAAAATTTCGGTCTCATTGGTATTAAGTATAATACTGTAAAACCAGTTGTCGTACCTATTTAAAAACGTAAATTGTAACGTTATCTAGGCGTTTAAGACTTCGTTTTCGTAGTCTAATCCTACATAATACAAAAAGGAGGTGTTTTACAAGCTTGTAAAAATACGTTAGGCAGTTCAATTATTTTAAATTGTTAGGTAAATATTATTACTTTTAAAGTCTTTTTCTCCAAAAGTATATTCGTTAGGGTAGACATAAAGATTATATTTTACACCTTTGCACTTGGTTGTGTACATTATAAAATTAACTTATATCCGGTTTTTTTAATAGGTAATAAGCTTAAAGTTGTTATTGAATCCGAATTTTCTCGTAATTTAAATGGTTAATAAACTAGTAACCGATTTTACCATATACGATAAAAAGTTTTTATAAACCTATAAGGATTTGTATACCTTTTATAAGTATTATTATAGCCGCGGTAGGTTTTGTATATTACTGTACAATCTTCCTAACTATTTATTGCTAGGGATGTTTTCCTGGCACCTTTCTTCTTCATGACCATACCTTAAATCTTTGATCCAAAATATAGTAAATAGTTTCGTTGAGGTTTACTTTGGTAATTTAGCATTTTCCTTTAATTTTATCGGCTATAAATGCTATTTCGAAGCTTCCCTATTATTGTATAAAGGTTTTAAGCGATGTTTTTAAACTTATATAAAAGGCCTTTAAGTGTTTTTCAGGTTTAAATAATATAAAGTCGAAATCTCGGTTTTCGCGTTATACTTTCATTATTATTTAGATGAATAGTTTATTACCCTTATATTCTGGTTTAAGAGTTTCCTAGTACTTTCGGAACTTCATTAATAAGGTATTAAATACCTCCTATAGGCTTCGATTAAAGTTTTTACGATAATCCTCCATAGATTTCAAGGTTATACTAGTTCAGTTTCTATCGTAGAGTTTATAGTAAATTTTTATATCGAACTGTGATTTTAAACGGTCATAATAATCCATAAATGCATTTATTTCCATGAAGTGGTATATATATCACTCTTTAACTAATTTAAATAATATACAGGGTAAAATAACTTAAAATTTTGAAGATTTAATATCCAACCTTTTATATGTATTTAATATTATACTTATTTTATTATCGATTATACTGTATGTTTTGCCACTATAATTCTCATCCTCATCCTAAAGTATATAGAAGTTGATAAGTTTTATAAAGTCGTTTTTATTAGTAGGAAACTGGTACGGTAAAAATTTACAGTAGTGGTTATAATTAACGGGTATTAGTATGTAAGATACTTATTTACGTTTTATACCACTTATTATTTTTTAAAACGGGGAGTTTTCTTTATTCGAGTTGCTTTTATCGGAATTAACCTGGTTATTAACAGTATTTATGGCGTAGTTTTATCTTGGTCTCTATTGTTAATTTCGTTTTAAGAAGGGTTTGTATTTAACCCGCGTCGTGAATAATATTTGCGGTACTTTTTCTCTTTCCGTCGATTTTTCCAGCTTCGTTTCCATCTCGCGGCAAGCGTTCAGCCTTACTAAACGCATTTTTTCTATTTTCAAAGGATTCTTTCGTTTTCAATATGTCATTTTAAATAGGCGATTTTAACGCTTTTTAAACTAATATATTTTTACAAACTCTAGTTTCATTACTTTATAGCTTATCTATTTCAGCATTTATATAAGCTGAGCCATTATCAATAAGGCTTTTACAATACGGCTATTATTTTCACCGGTCGTATTAATACCTTTGCTTTGTAGTTATTTTAGTAATATTGTTGAAATCGTATTATTGATCATACGCTATATATCCAGCGTTTAATTTGAAAAATACTTCTCAAAATTGTTGAATTAGGTGCGCCCTTTAATTTCGTCATTATAGTAGTTAAAGATTATATTAATATTATATATATTGACTGTAAAAAAATTTGCATACTTTATTAGTACTTCAATTATATTATGCTATAAAATAAGGTTCAAATACTTTAAAATATTGCTGTAAAATAAGGTATTTGTCAAAAGCTACTTTATATATTCGTTTACTTTTATTAGTTTTGTTACTAATAGAGCTATAATTTTACTTAGTGTGAGTGATTTTTACGTATACCTGTAATGTTAAAGCGGTATACATTATTAGCTTCGCGCCACAATTGGAATTCAGTGTCATGACTCAAGCATGATAGCGGGTCAGGAAACAAGCCAGTGTGCAGCTGAGCCCGAAGTCCAACACATTAGGCGGGAAACACCTTTACTTTGTTAGCGGAAATGACTAAACCAATCATATGATTAGGATCAGTGGGATCAGCACTGATCCAAGTGATCCAGTACTGAAAACGGTATGAAGGCACGGATATATAAGGACACGGTGATCACCACATAGATAGCATTTCCTTCATAGATCTTCAGTTGTCAATCTAAGTATTCAGTCTCAGTGTATTATGAATAGCCCCACGGCTTTTAATCATTACTTGTACGGTTGCAATATTGTTCACTCAGCATCTCTACTACCTTCTTGATAATATAAACCCTCTGATACCTTCTCTATACTCGCGGGTATTTAGTGTGATCATTACATTCGGGTATGTTCAGAGTTTAAATAAATGTATAAATACGAAAATACAAAAACCAATAAGGTGTTTATTGTTTACGAATATAAATAAAGTTTAAATAATACGTAAATAAAATACAATTATAACTTATTAAATCGTTTTAAATAAGTTTTATTAACGCTTATTAATGTTTCATTGATTACGCGGTTAGGAAAGACTTAAAAATTGTAAATACTAAAGTTAAATTACGCGATATAGGGCGAAGTAAAGGAGGCGGATAAGTTAAATGGAAAAGAAAGAAGAAAAATATAAATGTAAAGAAGTGTATAGTGTAATCAGGTGTATAAGGCTTGGTTTGTATTTAATGGAAGGTTCGGATTATCGTATTTAACCGTTTCTAGTGGTTACAAATGATTTAAGTATTATATATGTAACTGCCTTTAGGTTTCGTAAACGGTTTAGATACTGTATTTAAATCGGGTGGGTTTTGACGAAAGAATTCGAAATTTGGTAGTTTTAACTTACGTGGCCTAATACGTAATGAAACGCTTTCTAAAAAGTACCTAGATACGTTGAAAACGTTAAAACAAATTAATGATTAACGTAACAGGGCTTTTAATAAATAAAACACCGATGAATTGATAATATTGTATTAAAGTGATCTTTTTTAAAGTTAACATGAATTTTATAATCTTGTTATGACTCGGATTTTCAAGGTGTTCCGGTGTAATTCCATACTCCCATATGGTTTTTAATAGACGTAATAATAAAATATAAATAATTAGGATCACTATAACATCTCGTTATAGGTATTTAGCTTTAGTTTTTCTCTTTTTCCTTTAGTTATTTGTAATTGATTAAGTCGGTTACTACTTAGTATCTGTAAGGTTTGCTTATTTACGTAAATATAAAATAGTAGAAAAGTAATCGTAATCATTGGTATTGTAATTGTAAAGATAAATAAGAAAGGAAAAAGCATTTAGAGAGTTCACACTACAGATAGGAGGTTATAGACCTCTCATCTGGGCAGTAGCACTTTGTCATACACTTTGGAACGCCCCTTTTAGACCGGCCACTTATGATGCACTCTGCAAGAGTGCAGTCTGCAGTGTGACACGTTATTGTACACTCTGAAGGAGTACACCTTGCGGAGTAGTGCACTGCTACTTGACCTATGTGTACTAATTATAAGAATATATAATAATATCCACAATTACCGTATTTTTAAGTGATTAGACGTAACTTTTTATACGGCCGCCCTGTGGTTTTGCCTTCAATTTTTTGGATAATCTTCGACTTGAAGATTGTAATATTTAGGATTTAAAGGTTAAAAATGCTTTTGTATACTAATTATATAACTCATTGTATAAGGAGTTTATTAATTTCGATCTTATTTTTTCAAAATGTTTGCCAGAGATTATCGGCTGCGCCATCGTTATTTTATCGAGTTATCGATTATAGGGGAAAGAGGGTCATGGTATTTCATTCGTTTGGATTGAGGAGTTCAATTGCTATCGTTATCGTTAGTTGCCTTAATATAGGGTTTAACCTAATTTATGCAGAACATTGTGAGACCGTTAAAAGTTTCAATAATTACTTTAGCGTTGTTAATAGTGAAAATTTTGAATAGGCCATCCCATCTTCCTCGATTTCGTTATACAAAAACTTTACTTCATAACGGCAAAGAAAAATATCGATCGTCATAGAGCCTTTACTAATGTTAAAGGTATTATTGACTTGACATTGTGCCGATTCTTTTCGTAATTCTGTCAGGGCTTTGCCGTATGTTATAACCGGTTTTTAATTACTTGCTAATGGTAGAGATTTATTTGTTGAACAAGGATATATTTCATCGACTAGTAATGTTTTTATCAAGCTTCCAGGGAATACAGTATTATTTCGGCCCTTAACTACTATTTAACAGTATGCTTCCTTATCAGTATATCGTTTAATCTTTAACTTAAAGATATCGTACGTTTTACAACGTAGTGCGTATATCTTTTCGACCTTCTCAATACTCCTGCAAACCTTAATAATTTATTTACGTTAAATTCCTGTTATTGTAGTATTCGTCTAAAATCCCGTTGCTATAAGATTGGAACTGATATCATTGACCACGACGTTAAATGTACTTAATTAGGTCTAAATCTACAACATCGTTAACATTTCTCGCGCGTCCTTCGCCGATAAAAACTTAAAAAACTTAGCTTTATGAAAGGAGATTGTGAATTTAATAACTTAAAGAATAAGCTCGTTATCAAATAAATCGAATTAAAGAAAATACAGAAATTAGAATTCTCATTACATTTTAGAATAAACTTAAATATTTGGAAAATTTAGGTATAAGTTTGTCAATATTGGTAGAGCTTATGGATAACCACTACAACAAAGTATTTTTTTATCATGATAATTTAGGGACTTCAGGATATTATATAGTTTATCAATGGTAAAATATTTAAAATATCGGCATAATTAATATATTTTGGATTTTATTATATTCAATAACATTATCTTTAAGCCTTTAAGTTCAAACCAAAAATACCCCTATTTGAAGGCAAGAGGGAATCTTTAGCTATTTTGAACCAGTTTGTTAGTGTTTATGTTGATTTTAACGTTGAGGATCTTTGTATTTTCTAAATAAAGAAGAAATATGGTAAATAATTTAAGGATATAGAACTTAATCATCTTAATTATAGTTCAAATAATCGTTGTCTTTAATAAAAGTAAATATTCACTCGAAACGAAGTTAATTCTAGCTTTACTCGCATTTTAAAGATTAATTTCCATTATAATACTACTTTCTTTTAGTAATATTAAATATTACAAATAGCCTTTTATCAAGTAATTTATTGCTTTTGTGTCCAACATAATACATTAAAACGTGTGATTTGTATAACGATCACAAAAATTAAATGTTTGTAATAGGTTAAAGGTTTAGTTGAGGCGAACGTAAGAGTTTTCGTTATTTAAAAAATATAAAAAGGCGTGATTTGTTTGTTATTGGGCTGTGTTAGAAGTAGAATTTTCATATCACGTGAGTTTTTTAGATGTATTATTATCGTTAACTACCACTTTACTATTGTATTTTGTAATATAGTCTCGGTAGTATTGCGCAATAATAATAATAGGGTATTAAGTATAATGCATTACCTATTGTTTATAACGATTAACTGAAGGTTAAAGAGATAACTAGCTACCAGATTTGCTATATATCTAATATCTGTTAGTAGGCCTTTATTATTGCAACGTAGTTGATTCGAATCACTGTACTCGAAGTAACTGGTGCTGCATTAACATTGGTTGTGATGAGTTGTAAGTTCTAAGTTCAGCAAACTACTAGTCGGTGTACACACTAATTTGTATAGCTAAATGTTTTGGCCTGTGCCATACTTTGAAGTGGTCACCTACTGCACTGCACTTGCAATGCAGTATCACAAACTGCAGCCAATTTGCAGTCATTACAATCAACTTAACTGAAAGTTTAGTTGACTTAACTTTACTGCATTTGACTGCTATTCCAATATATTGACTATTTTGACAGGTTTAGAGGGAAAATCGCGATAATCGTCCCCATCATCGATAATATTTCCTATCAATGTAGGTTTTAAGCCTTTAAAGTTATTATATTAAAGGTAATTGCTAGTTGCCTGGCCTAAGGGGTAAAATCCTATAATAGGATCTATAATAAGCTCACACATATAGGTGTACTTACTGTGAGAAAATTTGCCTTAAGGAACTTGATGATTTTGAAGGAAGACTTAAAGAGTAAGAGTAACTTGGTCGTAGGAAAAGTTTTAAGAGACTTGAAGATTTTTCTTAATTGACCGAATAGCGCCAATATCAATTCCTTTTATCATATTCGCAGTCATTGCTTTATGCGTTATGCTGTTGCTAAAAGAATACTGCTCGCTATTTCGTAAAGATGTCAAATTACTAAGTAAATTAATTGGTTTCTCCTCGTCGGCGTATAAAAATATTTGATACAACTGGAGATTATAGGGTGATTTCTTAAAACGTGTGTAAGAGCGTTAAAGGTTTTCAATGATTTTGCTTTTACCTCGAGGGTTTTATGGATAAGGATTTTTTAAATATTCCTAAAATTGTACCAGGTTGAAAAAAGTTTATACTAACTTGGTTAAGTTTTTTTTTGATATATAAACTTCTTTTAGTTTAAGCTCCAACTTTAACTTAACCCCCTTTTAGATACTCTTTCACATATTAATGGTCCAATCATTGAAAAACTCACGATATTTTTAGAAAACGCGAATGTTGCGGTCAAGCCCTTTACCGCTATTTTATTCGAAGATATAATAGCCAACAAAGTTAGTGAAATGCTCTTTGGTTAAATCTTTATTAACTTCTTTTCTTTATAAGTAGTAGTTGTAATTCTTAACGAAAACGTATCTGAGGGCTTTAATTACCTTCTTTCTAGAAAGGTTGATGATAGCTTTAAAATAAGCGCTTGCGATAGCTATCTTAACGTTTTGACTGGTGTAGGATATAGAACTTGATGGTTTAGGCAAAGGACTTAAAGATTTGGAGGCGAGAGAACTTGGCGATTCTTGACGTTTTCGCTTAAAGTAACGATCTTAATGGTGGGAAATTGTGGTGTAAGGGGAAAATCAGAGTAATGTAGAAGGAAACTTGGTGTTTACAGTAAAATTCAATCTAGAGGATAAAGACAAAAATTATTTGTTATTGTTATTTGGCGAAGGACCTAGTCGTTTTTACAATAGTAATACCTGAAGTAGTATTCAATTAATTATTTGCCAACTAAATAATATTTAAGACTTTTAACAGTTAATTTTAATGGTTTTTTTATGAAGAATCCGTGAAGATTTCTTGGTGTTTTTAAGTAATAATACCGTCACTTAGTTCCAAATTTCTGTTGTAAACTAACACAACCTAGAAGTCTTCTCTACTTCTTGCTGTTATAGATTGACGTAGTACAAATAAAGGTCCTTCGCAAAAATCTTTCTCTTACCCTACCGTTTGACATAGAGCGTAACCGAAAAGTAGCCTTTTCTTTTACTTAGCTTATTTCTACTTAAATCCATAAGTAATGATTAGTGTTGGTAGGGATTTAGACGTTGCAACGTTTTCTTTTCGATACATCATCGAAGTAATAGTAGTATTGCATTGGTCAAGTGGGGGATGTATTGTTATTGGTTGGGCAGACTGGTAGCTAGTCTGCATAGTAATTTTTATAGCCAATTTCTTAGCCTGTGCTCTAGTATAAAGTATGCGCCTACTATACTTAACTTGCAGTTAATACAGTAGACTTACAAAACAATATACTCAACTTGTAATCAATATAGTCAATTTTACTTATAGTAAAGTTGATTTATTGCACTGCAATTACTATTGTTCTAACACGACCCGTATTCATTAATTACGTAAGAAAAAGACTTCGGTATCGTTAATATACAAATTGACAATACCCTTTTCCTCGATAATAGTTGGATTATACCGGCAGAATAACGTATTATCGAAAAGTTAGGCCTTTCAAAATATAAGCTGATTGTAAAGTTAACTAAAAGTATATAACCAGACTTTAACGGATAATCATCTATATTTATGATATTGATTATAGTATCGATATTTATAACACGTATTTCAATTTATGTCAAAAATGTTAAGCCTTGAGCCTAATAATGATTGATAAGACCGACAAGGTAAAATCACAACAATATTTGGAGTAAAGGGCATATACAGCCTATATCATCATGTTATACCAACCGGAGATATCGTACAACCTATCGATTACGGCATAAAACCGAGATTTATAAGACGAGGATTTTAATAAGTTAGACAAAAGGATTGAAAGGCAAATAAAAAATTTGAGAAAATATATTAATATGGTTTCGGTGAATTTGATAAGAGCAAAGTAAATGATTTTTACGGACGGCTCTTTTATAAAAACCAACCTTCTATTATCAATTGGATTCCTTATAATACTTGTTAACAAGAAAAGATTTCTTAAGAAATTTACGATTACTGATAACCTTGTATATTAGATATCCATTCAATGCAAATGTGTAACGCGAAACGTGTTAGTTTTTAAAGTTTATAATATAATAACAAGCTTAAATATCGGTATATTAATAAACAGCATATTAAGAACTACTATCAAATAGTTGAGATTACGTTCAATACCTAAAGTTGTATATACAAATTACCAGAGTCTTTACAAGTGTTTTTTTGAAATTAGGTACAACTAATAAGAAACGTTTAATAATAGATATTGTAGCTTTAAGGGAGGTTTATGAAACCTAGATAATCGATAAGTTCTGGTGAATTAATAGTATAGATAACTCCACTAACGTTATAATTAAGACTGCGTTTAATAATGCTTTGAAAAGGTTTGTGAATAGCAATACGTTAATTGCACGAACTAAGGGTTACGTAAACCGCCCAGTATGTAACATAGAAGAATATAAATGCATTAGTAAACTAGAAAACTGTTAGGGTAACAGTGAAGATAGCGATGTCGGTAGCAGTAGTAACGTGTAATAAAAGTAGGTTTGGAACTATTGGTAAAGGGTACATAATTGATAACGTATGTAATACGCGTAAGTTTGTAGCGAAAGACTTGTATATAAAAGTTGAGAAACAAAAGATTCGAGAATATTGGATAAAAAACCGTAATTAATATTAATTTCAGTACAAATTGACTGGATTTAATAGGGTTTTGGTATGTGGATTAAGGAGGGAATTCGAGGCTTACCATAAGTAAATGATTAGTTTCACTGGAGTATGCATATAAAATAAAAAGCCGCTAATATTATAATAGCAATTAATTGTAGTATAATGAAGTTAACTATACCTACAATTAGTTAATTATACTAATTGCAAATTGACCACAATTTATGGGATTGACTCTAAGTTTAGTACAGTAGGTGCCCACTTTAATGTGGGGCACGGGCCAAAGCAATTGGCCATATAAATTAGTGTGCAGACCGGCTAGCGGTCCGCCGAACTTAGAAGTAACACATCACCTGTTGGAATAGAATAGTATTGCATGCAATGCAGTAGGTTAACTTTACTTACAGTAAAATTGACTGTACTGACTGCAAGTCAGTTGATTGTGGAGTGCCCGATTCAGACTAGGGCACGGGCCAAGCAATTAGCCATACAAATTACAGTGCAAACCGGCTAGCGGTCTGCCAAACCTAGAACAAACAATACATCCACCATCTGACCACGCAGTACTACTGTTACTTCGAAGACCAATCGAATCGACAACGTTGCAACGTCTAAGGCCTACCAACATCACCACTTTCAATGCAACACCAGTTACTTTGACCACAGAGATTCGAATCAACTACGTTGCAACGATCAAGGCCTACCAATAGCAATACCATTTATTACTTCGACCAGGGTTCGAATCGACATACGTTGCAACGTCCAAAGGCTTACCAACACTTTGGGTAATCTTCAAGATTTGGACGTGGGAGGTGTTCGGTTTTCGTCGTCTTTCCTAGCCTGGATTTTGATTTTGTTTTGGCTCCATTTCCAAGTCTAGTCGCCCTTGAGAGTTGATACAAAGTAGATCAATTTTGTGGCATTGGAGGTTCCCTGTACTACGAGTTGACATCCGGTATTGCACCTTGCGTAAGCAGATTTCATTATAGGGGCCTCCGGTTATATATTCAATACAGATAGATGCCTTGGGGATCGTTGGTCCACACCCATCTTGGTGAATGCAGTTACGGTTCTCCACTGATTCTGAACGCACTTTGTGTACAGTGTGACGCTGAGAAGCCAAGAAACGGTGCATTCCGGGGATCTGATCATTTCTCGTGTGCTCTTTCATCAAGCGAATGGATTTTCCGATACAAGCGTTGAACCGAGTTAATCATCATCGCCATTGGCAACGGCTTCCGAATAAGAAGTACAGTCGACCTGGGGCCCACGCACACAGTCTCCAAGCTTGCCACCGTTCGCAAGGCTAGTCTTGATTGTCGGCGCCTCTTTCTTCAACGACCCATCGTCCTGCGCCCGCCATATCTTGACCTCTGCCTTGATGACCGTGCCCATCTTCTTCTTATTGCAAGTAGCGTTGGCTCTGGGGTCATTTTCGGCGACGAAGTCAGGCGGTTTCTTCCCTGCGTATGTCTCCCAGGAAATGCCGGATTTGGCTGCTATCGTCAAGGTATCAGACAGTGGCTGTCCGTCGACGCCGCCGAGGTGAAGTTTTTGAAGAAAGCTTCGTATCTCAGTTAACAAGTCATCAGGATGCTTCACGCAGGCTTGCTCGACAAAGCAGGCGAGTTGGTGGCACGCCAGACAGTTTGCTGGTGTTGGTGCTTGGATCATGAACAACACCATGGATATAGGTTTAAAATACGTGCGGTAATGCATGCTGGCGAACCTCCGTCTTCTTGTGGAGTGGAAGGTGGTCCTGGGTCCTGGAATCAGACAAAAATGTGGGGTGACGAGTACTGATCCATGTGGCGATGGGTGAATGGCACAGGTGTAAAGTCTTCATTGTTCAGTTCAGAGCACTGTTCCAAGGCTAGGGTGCCGACCTGTGCAATGAGTTGATGTAATAATGAGTTCGTAAATGAGTTCATATCATCACCGATTCCTATTTTTGCCGGTATCCACATTTTCATCAGCACATGGTGCCAATGAAGCACCATATAAACTTTAATTGAAATGGGCATTCTCCTTTCTACGCTCCCACTTGTGTCCTCAACCAATTTTCGGCCACTTTCATGTGGGTCCATCTGCGTACAAGAAGCACGAACCATGGAATGCAGTTCGTTCCATTCTTGCAGGACGTACCTCGTACCGAGTACTGGTATGCCGCATAAACGGGGCCTTGACTTCCACCCGCAGCTACTCTGCACACACACACTACCGTGTACAGTGCATGGACCTGCGTGGACGTGGACCAAAGTGGGGAGCTACGGAGCGACTAGGCGTTTTCGCGACTCGCGTCCCCCTCCCTTCTTTTCTCTTCGTGACGCTGCACAAGAAGGCCCAGCCGAAAACGGACAGATTTCAATATACTACAGTAGACTGTCGTGGCTATCCAAGAAGATGTGGCTGAAGGGCTTGCTTGTCCACGGCATCGTGGATCGCTTCCCCAGTAGGATGCTTTCCAAATAGAGATCCCAAATCGGCAGTACAACGTCACTTGCCCATTCATGCTCGCTGTTCCAAGGAGCAGCTCCTGCCACTGTGTCATGTACTCGTGCGGCTGTGTGGACCCAGGCTTGATTTGGCTGAATCAAGGCCTAACAACTACGGAGACGCTGCGACGTACATCATGAGCTGACGGTCAAGGGACAGTGCCAGCGCCAAATGCGTCTGCCAGACCAACCAGACCAACTGCTTCTGACACGCAATATCGAGAGCATGTCGAGTAGCAGTGCGACGGTGGCCTGCAGTGGCGGTCCACCCAGCCCATATCCACGCACCAGCCTGTTCGACTTCGTCTTTGGCAATCCCTTCCACAGCGATGGCCCTCACGTGCCGGCCGCGCAGAAACTGCCGCCCATTGACCAAGGCCAGCCTGTCTTCATTGACCAGAAAACAAGCCGGCCTCTCACTTCTGGCCGGTTACAACGGGATGCCCTCACGGTGGCTGCCAACCTTCGACTGCTTGGGCTGGACCCCAATGACATCCAGTCCCTTCCACCCACCGCGACCTGCCCACGGCCCGAGGTGGCCCCTGTGGTGCTGGTACAGCTGCCCAACTGCCTGCAGTTCGCGTCCGTTGTCTTCGGCGTCTTCGCCTCGGGCCTGACGGCTTCCCTGGCGTCGCCGGCCTTGACAGCCGGCGAACTCGGCTGGATCCTCCAGAACGCCCGGCCACGCGCCATCGTCACGGCCAAGGCCTGCCTCGCGGCCATGCGCGAGGCCCTTCAGTCCCAGCACGACAAGCCGTACTTTGCGCACACCCCCGTCTTCGTTGTTGATCTCGCCGCGGACGAGTACCCCTTCTCGCCGAGCCGGAGCGCCAGCCCACGCTCCCAGGCCCGCTCCCAGGCCCAGGAACGGTCCTGGCTCTGCCTCGTTGCTGCGCCGGCTGTCCTCGTCGCGCCGTGGAGGCTGCCTCCTTCCTCCAGCGCCAACCGCACCGCGCTGATCTTGTGGTCTTCCGGGACCTCCGGCCGCTCCAAGGGCGTGCTTCACTCGCACAACGCCCTCGTCGCCGCCGTCATCGCCCTCTGGCACGACGCCGACTTCCACAAGCCCGGTCTCCAGCAACGCTGGCTGGGATACGTGCCCTTCTACCACGTCTTCGGCTTCTGCAACATCCTCGCCCTTGCCCCGGCCACCGGCGCGCAGTGCTTCGTGCTGCAGGCCTTCAAGCTCGACGACGTCTGCGCGGCCATCCCGCAGCGCCAGATCACGTACCTACACATGGCCCCGCCGGTCGCCGTCATGCTGGCCAAGGCGCCCGTCGTCGACCGGTACGCGCGCAACGGCGGCTTCCGCAGCGTCGTCGCCGGCGTCACCGGCGGCGCGCCCCTGGGCCACGAGGTCGTCGTCGCGGTGCACCGGCGCCTCGGCTTCCGCGTGCGCATGGGCTACGGCCTGAGCGAGACGTGCAGCACGGCGCTGCAGCGCGGCCTCGGCGCCGCCGCCATGCACGCCGACGCCGGCGACTGCGGCGCGCCCCACTGGGGCGTCGAGCTGAGGATCGCCGCCGCCGCCGCCTCCGCCGCCGCCTCCGCCGCCGCCTCCGCCTCCGCTGCCCCCGCGGCGGGCGAGATCCTCGTCCGCTCGCCGATGCTGCTGACCGCGTACCTGCCCGCCGGCGGCCTGGCCGCGGAGGCCGCGCCGGACATGGCCGCCACGCACGCCGCCCTGACGCCCGACGGCTGGTTCCGCACGGGCGACGTGGGCGTCCTGGACGCGCGCGGGCACGTGCGCATCACCGACCGGCTCAAGGAGCTCATCAAGGTGCGCGCCTTCCAGGTCGCGCCCGCGGAGCTGGAGGCCGTCCTGTGCAGCAGCGCCCTGGTGGCCGACGCGGGCGTCGTCGGCGTCTACGACGCGGGCGAGGCCACCGAGTGGCCGCGCGCCTTCGTCGTGCCGCAGCGGCGCGCGCTGGTGCGCGACCGGGACATGAGGAGCCTGGAGGCGTTGGCAGCCGAGCTGAAGGGCTTGGTCGAGACGAAGACGGCCCGGTACAAGTGGCTGGTGGGTGGGATCGTCTTCGCGGACACGATCCCGAAGTCGCCGAGTGGCAAGATCTTGAGGCGAGTGATCAAGGACGGTGGTGTCCAGGGCGGCATAGAGTTTGCCTTGTACGAGAAGAAAAGGAGACATGCTCCGGCGAAGCTGTGAGCAAAATCGATTTCGAATTTCGAATTTCTCCCTGGGACCCACCCCCGTGGAGAGCATCCCTTCAGGAAAAGGGATGTGCACGTGGCCGCTGCTTTTTCCATTCCTTCGGATCTATTTTGATAGGCACCTGAAGTGAAGCGATCTTGCCGCCGCCGGCCGCCACACCGACGGTACGATTCCGCAAAGAAAAGGACTTCGGCATCGTGTGATTGGAAACCCAAGAACTGGGCCCAAGTACGCCCCCCCCATCCCCTCTTGACTGTAGCCCCTGAAAAGCGTGCCTCCCTTCCCTTCGCTACAGGACAACCATAGAAGGCATGTAATGTAGTAGTGATCCATTTGGTATGGTTGCCTTGGGCAGCCAGTTCCGTTGCATGGTAGGTAGCCTTCGCTTTTGTCCCCGTCGACTACGGACTGACAAGTGGAGAACGAACTAGGTCCACCAAGATCTTGATGATGTCGGCCGCAACACATGCCTGACCTGGTCGCTTGTCTTGCCTCCCGTCAAGGGGGGTGTTCTTGTTGGCTGGCCCGGGCACGTGAAGCTCATGAACCAGCAGCACTTAAACGAAGGCCAAGCAAGAAGATCCCCCCCCCGTCTTCCATCCACAGCGTCGCCTTCACCTTCTGGCAGCCTGGCAAGTGCCAGGATGTACTCGCGCACAGCCTCGATAGATGATCCTGTCCACATTCACCGGCATACTCTCCTCCCTGTCTAGCGGTGACAGCGCCATCACGCGTGGGACAGGTCCTGGGTCGGCGGCTCGGCGGCGAAGGGGACGTCCGAGGCAGCCATGGCGGCCGAAACGGGCCTCATCTCCGGGTCGCGTCCGCGTCCTTGCCCAGGCCGGGGGAGACGGACTTGCGCTTGGGTGTCGTTCTCGCCGTTTCGCGCGCCCTTCGTATCGAACATGGGCCATGTCCTGGTCTGCGTGGAGGGAGAACCGTGTCCGCCGGGCGAGGTGCCAGTGGACGGTCTGCTCGCCGTAGGGCGTCGCCGTTGGTGTGTCCAGCGTTGCTGGCAGCCCCGTCACAGGCAACCGCTCGAGCCGTTGCGCGAGGGGGCGCTCCTCAGCGACGGCGTTCTACTTCTTCTACTTCGGAGGGCAGGGCGGGCGCGTGACGTTGTGTTTGGGGCGCGGGTACTCCTTGAATCCTGTCTGGTACTGCCATCACGTCCAATGGCGGGCCCACACTTGCGAGCTTGGCTTGGCTGCGTGGCTATGGTCCTGGCTGGGCACGCTAGGCATCATGCCAAACCGTGGGAACATCTCGGTCTATGTCCAACGAAAGCGGGGCTGGGAAACTGGAACATCCATCCCAGATGGACCACACAGCTTACCACTACTAGAAAGTATGCACAACGCGTGATGTATCGCAACACACGCCTTGATCACCATCGCCGACCTGGCTGCCCATGTTATCTATATCCAGCTACCAGTGGGAACTGCAACGCCAAAGGCCCGGTGATGTCTCCGTCGTTCGCGCCTCGAGTCCACCGAAACGTGTCTCTTTTTCGCCAAGGGGCTCGGGTAAGGCACTACGATTCCAAATACGATACTATCGAATCTGAAACGTGTTGATTCAAGCAAGTGACGTGTTTCTGGATATGGTAGTGAGTTAGGAAACTGGTAGCACAATCTTATGCCATGTTAGTATTCTTGAGAGATGCTCTATTCTGTATGTGGAGAATCGCCTCACTTGCCAAGTTTGGATGTAACACCGGTGGCCTCTACTTCCGCTATGGAAGCCTTAAAGTGGTCGTGCCTATATTATCCTTTCCAAGCCAAATATACCAAATACTTTATGAACAAAATCATGAATAATATGAAAAGAAATGAATTGACAAGTAATGAACTGAAAAGTATTAAACTACAAAGTAATGAATGAAAACGTAATAAATGAAAAAGTAATGAATTACAGAGTAATTAATTAAAAAGTAATGACTTCAAAAGACATTAAACTATTATGAATAGGAGATCGGAATAAGGTACTGGTAAGAATAGAATTCCGCACTGGTGGGTCCCTGATAATGCACATTTCTGCAGGGTAGTACGGATATACAGTCACTATTCTACTTTTTCTACAAATGTGAATCAAAGAGTAAGCCCCCTGTCTTTTACTACAATACGTCAAAACTTCAAAATATCTTACATGGTTACATCTCAAAAATTAATATAGTAAAAGTCTAGAAGCAGCAGTCAATTGCAGTACAGTTAAGTCAACTATACAGATTGCAAGTCAAATACAGTAAGTGACCAAGTCAGACTAGAGCACGGGCCAAGCAATTGGCCATACAAATTAGTGTGCAGACCGGCAAGCAGTTTGCCAAACTTAGAACACACCACTACCTTCAATGCAATATACCAGTTACTTCGACCACGATTCAAATCAACTACATTACAACGATAAAGGTCTACTAACACTGATCAGTACTTATTAAGTTAAGTACATATAAGCTAAGTAAAAGAAAAGGTTATCTTTTGGTTGTTACGCTTTGTTTAGGTAAAGTAAAATAAAGATTTTTGCGAAGTACCCCTATAATACTATGTTAGTTTTTACGGTAGTACAATAGGAAAAGCTTTGAAATTGCGTCAATTTACGCGATCATTCAGAGGTGGTGATGGTATTATTACCGAAAACATTAAAAAATAATATTCAATCACTTTTGAAAAAACATCATTGAAATTAATTGTCAAAAAGTCTCAACTTCTTCAAATTACCAAGTTATCAACTTACCAAAGTTAGCAAACGGCTAAAATTATTGCAATAAATCCAAAATTGAAAAAAGTCAAATCTTACAACTTAATTAACTTTAACTAACAACTTTAGCAATAAATAACTTACAACTCAGTCCTTTATATCAATTCTTCTAATTATACTAATTTAATATTTCCTTTCATTCCTTGATTAAGCACGTATTTATTAAAATGACAATCGAAAACGCCAAAATTGACGTGGTTATCGAACCCGTAAGAAAGAAAACAATCGAAACCTTCAAAATTATATTTGTTAAGTACTTTGATGACAATCTCTAGTTTATTAATACAGATAAAATTGCTATATTCAAGTAATTTTTTTATATAATTGTTAGTTTTATCCTCGATTCATATCCAATCGGAATTAACTAAAAACTCATTTCCTTCGACGATTTTTATGAATGATTTAACGATTGTATTTAAGATATACAGAGAAAAGGTAGATAAAGAGTTAAAATGAAGCTAAATTTTAAGTTATAAAGTCGTAGAATTAACTTTTCCGCGAGGAAAAGGAAAGAAGGCAATTGAGTTAATATAATATATAAATACGCTATAGATTAATATGTTCAATAGATACGTAAAAATGAAAGTAAAAGTATCGCTGTCAATAGTATTACTTAATGCCCTTATATACGTTCGTAAAGTTTTACTTAAGTCTAAATAAGTTTTTCAAATCCTTATACCCAAAATTTCAATGCAATAACGCTAATGATAACGATAACGACTTAATGAATGTAAATGTAGTACGTTTTCAAATTTAATAATAGATTAAATAAAAACCCTAACAGATAACCTATCAATTCTAATAGGATTATTATCTAGTTTACAGCAATTTTTTAGTCTTTTAGTACTCGTGATTCCAGTGAATTCGCCAGCAATACCAGATCCAATTATAGGCAAAGAGTGGTTTTATATACAAACTTATTGTACGTATAATTATTGGTTTCTTCCTCTTAAACTTTGTTAAAAATAACTATTCTACCCATTAATACTACTAATACCACCAAGGTTTTTACAACTACTATAACACCTTGCTTTTTCAGGATATTATTATAGTAAATACAAATTACGTAACAACTACAACTTTCATAAATATTTGGGGTAGTATAGAAAGGTATAACAATAAATCGTATAACATTTTCCATGTTAAGTTATAACTGTTTTTTAATATCTGTCGTCAGATAAAAATTAAGTTACCCGGTTTTTACTCGCTATTTCTTAGTATCTTTACTGGCTAAGCTGAGGATAACCATTTTCGATATTTAAGGAATTGTTCTTCGTTTCGGAAAATTTATGATAGTTAAAAATATTACTTTGAATCCGATGTTAACCTCGCCTAGTATTATATAGATTGAAATATCATTAAGTGGTTTTATATATTGGTATTCGTAGTCCTACCTATAGATTTAAGCCTTTTATTGTAACGTAGTTGATTTAAATCACTGGAGTCGAAGTAACTGGTACTGCATTGAAATTGGTTGATTGTTATACGTGATAAGTTTTAAGTTTGGTAGACCGCTAGCCGGTCTGCGCAGTAATTTGTATGGCCAAACGCTTTGGCCTGTACTATATTTTGAAGTGGACACCTACTGCACTGCAAGTGTAGTGCAGTTTCACAAACTGTAGCCAATTTGCAGTTGGTACAATCAACTCAACTGACAGTTTAATTGACTTAACTTTACTGCATTTGATTGCTATTCCAACACTGGCGGCTTTTTATTTTGTGCTTGTACGTTAGTGTAGCTTTCCATCAATTGGTGGCAACTTTTAAAATCCCTCTTTAATCCACAAGCTAAAAGTAAGCCAGACCTCTATTAATTCCAATCAATTTGTACTGAAATTGATATTAAATACGGCTCCTTACAGCCTTTTTGTTTCCTTTCTCCGAGACCTTTATTTCTTAACTCCTGTATATAGGTGTTTCACCATAGATTTATATGTATTGTATATTCCACTATTTACGTACTTTTTGCTAGTAATTTAATCTACTGCCATTACTATCTTTACTACTGTTACCATTAACATTATTACTGACAGTTTTTGAATTTGTCAGGGCAACTTAATTCCTCCATATTACGAGCCGAGTAGTTTATATAGCCTTCGATTTGTATAATTAGTGTATTACTATCCATAAACTTTTCAAGGACGTTATTAAGAGTAAACTTAGTTATAAAGTTAACAAGGTTCTTTTTATTGTTAATCTACCGGAATTTATCGATTTACTTGGCTTCGTGTACCTCCATTAAATCTATTATATCTATTGTCAAACGTTTTTTTTTAATTATATCTAGTTGTAACAGGCATTCGTAAAGGTTCCGGAATTCTGTATATACTTCCACAGGTATCGGAAACAATCACAGATATTTAGTAATAATCCTTATCGTGCCGTTAATTACTATACCGATATTAAAGACTGCTATTATATCGTAAATCTTTGAAGACAATACGTTTCATATTACATGTTTATACTTCATAAATATTTAATATATAAGGTTGCTAGTAATTATAAACTGCCCTTTAACTCTTTACTCATTAATAAGCATTATTAAAAGGCCTATTAATAATGTAAGGTTAGTATTATTGATAACTAACCCGTTCGCAAAACCATCAGCTTCGTTTTCGTTAAATTTGCCGAAACTTAATTAATCCCTCGTTTCGAGTAATTTAATTACTACTAAATTATTTTATTAAACTTATTGAAATCCTCATCTTGTAGATTTTATTTTTATACTGTATTAAGTAGGTCGTACGATTCTTCCGTTTAATATAATGTGGCAATATAGGTCGCACAAGCCGTTTACTCTAGGTATCTCTGTAATCTTGCCTCTTCAGCCTTATTAATAATCGTTAGGTTTGTAATTTTCATTTTTTAACGTAAGTTAATATAAGTTTCATTTTAAACTTTAACAATATAGATACGGATTAACGATCCATTAAAGTTAATTTATATAACTTTTATTAAAAGTTTCGATTAGCTTATATGTTTAAAACCCCAACTTTTTAATAATACTCTATTCTACTACTATAAACCCAATTTTTCCGGGGAAAAAGAATATCGTTCGTTTATATACCTATGATATCGAAGTCTTTACCCTTTATAATTCATAGTCACATATTAAACGTTAAAATCTTTATACCTAATTTATTTCCAAAGTGAGCTTAATACTTTAGAAAACAATAAACACATATTTCGTTCAATCCATGTAAAGGTTTAATACAACGTATTACTATACAAACCGGAAACTTATTCCTTATTTTTTTCGGTAATTCTAATAATACAATTCGTTAAAGATTGGTAGCTAATTACATATATATTTACATTATATTTTTGCTATTAAATGTAAGTTAACCTTTCTTATAAGTAGCTAAATTAATAGAGGTAATGACGATTAAAGGGTAGTTAATCTTTTAAATTATAAGTAATTTAATAAGTATCCAATTATTATCTTCATTACCGTATTCTCAAGCGATTAGCCGTGATTTTTCGTATAGCCGGTCCGTGGTTTTACCTTTCAACTCTTAAACTATTCTTAACTCAAAAATAATCGCGTTTTAACCTTTAAATTACGTTAACGACACAAATTATATAACTCCTCGTGTAAAAAAGCCTTTAATCTCCACTTAATTGTATTCTTTAAAGGGTTTATCTGATGTATTAATAAAACTTTTGATATGTAATTTAAAGATCTGTTTTCCGTCAATATTTTCCTTTTAAAATACTTACTCAGTTATATATACCCTAATAAGCCTAAAGTCTTCGTTACCGTCTTACTTTCTAATATATATCTTCCTTTAAAGTAGTTTTTCACGCCGTCGATATTTCATTAACTTATTAATAATCGGCTTAGGAGGGTTATATTAATTAATTCACTCGATTCGAAGATTATTAGCGTTAATATCTTTATCGGACTTAAGGAGTATTTTCTACGGTTTAACTTTTATAATTCGGAAAGTAATAAAGCCATTACTAATTTTAATCACCATATTTGAATCAATAATATTTAAAATCTTGAACGTCCTATTACATTTACCTGGTTTTCGCTACTTAAAAACTTAACTTTAAAGGGGAAGGGACACTACGTCTATTATTAATAATCTGTTTCCAATGTTAGGGGATTCGTTAATTTAACGATGTGTCAATTCCTCTTTTAATTCCTTTAAGGTTTTATAATAAATTTCAACGCTCCTTTAGTTATTTGACAATAATAACGACATAGTTATTATACATGAGTAAACTCCAAATACTAGTAAGATTGGTACAAAGCTATTAAGGCTAATAATATTGTTAAAACACTCTACTAGTATTTAAAACCATGTTTTTTAACATATAAAGTTTTCTATTTCCAGTATAATGATATTGTAAGCTTTTTGTAAAAAATAGTAAGTTCTTTTGACTTAATCAATACCCTAATGAGCCTTTATGGAAACCTATTATATTAAATTCCTATCTATTTAATATCAGTTCAAACTCTAATGTAATAAAATTTATACCGGCGTTATAAACTAATACTTTTAATAAATCAAGGTACGTGTTAATCTACGAAATACATAATATCTTTGATATTTACTTCGCCAAAATAATCTGAAGAAACTTGACGTTATAAAGATCCGTAACGAAATCTACAACGTAAAATACTAGTTTACTGTCCAAATAAAACAAGTTTACGTAAACTTCTAAATTAAAATCTTACCTTGTATAACGTGAATTTAAACCTTCGGAAGGTTTGGAAGTATATTTAATAATGATGAAATAGCTATTTAATTACTTTCAATACCGGAAAATCCATATTTTCATAGCCAGCCACCTTTAAAACCTAACAAAACCTATTAGTTACCGGGTAATTTTACTTACGGTATAGTTAACGAAGTTTCACCTTTATTAAGTTCAATACTACTATCTTTAACCCTTAAATATAAAACCAAAGGTACTTTTATTCAAAGCCAAGTAAAAACCTTCCACCGCTCTTCAACCGGACCAATTTATTAATTTAAACTTTAATGTTAAAGCTGAGGTTTTTCATATCTTTAAGGGAAAAAGGAAGGGGGTAGTCGATTTCGGGATATAAAAAGAATATGGCTAATATTAGCCTTAACCGTTGTCGATTTTAGTAAATATAACTCTTTTTTAAGATCAAAGCCGAACTTAGCTTTGCTGGCATTCGTATAGTTAAATTTCGTAGTTGTATTCGTATCATTTTATAATGTAAAGTATTGCAAATAACCTCCTATTAATTACCTTAAATTTCCAGAATCCGGAATAATGCCTTAAAAGACCTATTTTGCATATAGATTTCAAATGGTAAAAAGATGTGTAAGGCCAAAGTCTTTATCGTTATATTGACAGTAAAGGTTCTTACCTATTAGGCGGTATAGAAAGGCATAGTTGGCGAGTCATTATATTTCTTTTAAGCCGATATCAGTATCTTTATTTTAGCTGATAACCTTAGGTTAATTTTCTTCCTATTTAGGCCTATTACCTTCAAATCTTATAACGTATAATATATAGTTTTAGTTCAATATAAATGGAAAATGTATATTATACATTACTTATTTTGATTCGTACTTGGTAATATTATATCGTATTAATCAAAAGCTTTATTTTCTGCAAATGTATTGTTTTCAAAGGTTAAAGTAAACTTACTTCATTGGTTTCAAGACTATAAAAAAGATGGATACTCTTTTTCATATATAGATTGGTTACGCCCTCAGCTCCGGGCTTTCTGTTAACCATACTATCTGAGCCTTCAGTACTTACAGTCGATGTAATACGTATAAAAGGAGTCTTATTTATCGTCACTAAATTCCGGAGCTCAGGGGTATATAATAGTTGAATCGGAGACTAGAGCTATTACAGTCGCTTATAAGAAACTTAAATGGCTAAAAAAATACTTCGTAGGTGGCGTCAAGGTACTAGAGGGCGTATTCGAACTCCTTATAGACCGTAACAGCTTATCGGACCTATTGAAATAGGGTGCCTTCGCTAGCTTCCACTTTCCCCATTACTTATTAGCAAAGAATTGAGCTATCAAGTATTTAATTAAAAAAAGTCTATCTTACTTTCCGTATATTTTTTGTAATCCAACATATAAAACTACTTAATCATATTTAAATCGGTATAATACTAAGTGAAATTAACATCGTACATGAATTAGCCTTTCAAACTATCGTAAATTTCGTAGAAATAAAAACAGTTCGTTAGGTACCAGAGTTGATAATTCTTAGCTCAGCCAGTAAAAATACTGGAAAATAGCGAGTAAAATCTTAGCAATTTAACCTTTATCTAGCGGAAAATATTAAGAAACGGGCGTAATTTAACGTCGAAAAAGATATGTGGCTTACTGTTATACTTCTGTTTTCTTTCCTAAATCTTAACGAACGTATTAACTACCGCGTAATTTATATCGACCATAAAAGCGTATCGAGGGGGAAAGGCAATATACTGGTCATAGGAACCCTTTAAATCCCTTGACTAATACTAGGGTTAGTGTTAGTGGGTAGGATAGTTATCTTTAACCGAGTTTGAAGGGAAAAAGCCAGTGGTTGTACCCATAGTAGGCTCGCATATAAAGCTATTCCTTTATTAATTTGGCTGATAAAACTAGACGTGTTAAGGAGCTTGGTGGAAAGAGACTCAAGGGTTTCCGCCACGGAGGACTTCATAATAGTCTTCTTGGTATTCAAGGTTATGTTAAGGTTCTTATTCAATTTACTAGTAGATCTAAGTGTTTACAGCCCATAAATCAATTAATTATTTACTGTCAGTAATACTAATACGTTAAGAAGCTTATGTAAAAGGGGTTGAAAAACTTATCTGAACTTGTGCATAATCTTGGAAACGCGTTCGAAGTCGTTAAAAATACTATCGTTAGCAGTTCCATTTCCCCTTTCCTTTTGTACTTATTGTGGGTCCGTGCATTTGTATTATACCCCAAAGAATTTCCCTTCTTAATAACTTAACTTCGATAACAATATAATACCTTGTTTAGGTAACTTATCCCTTAGCTTAAACTTCACTGGTTTCTTTATATTCTTTTATATAGCCAAGCTCTAATCCCTAAAAACTAGACGCAATTATTGTAAGCCTTTATATCAAAAATCTGGTCCTCGTAGTCGACTTCGATAAGTAAGTAACTAATGTAATTAGTTAAGTTCTTTAAGGTAAAGTCTTTATCGACGTCCGTAAACCAGAAATAATTATTGAAATGCTTAACAAACATGGGTCTAAGGCTTTTAATTACTTTTTTTCTAATAAGGTTTTTAACAATATTTATCTTGGCATTTTCGGTAGCTATCTCAATGTTTTAAATGGTATAAAGCTTAGTGGTGAACCTAGTAATCCAGGAGTATAGGAACTTGATATTTTGGCGTAAAATCGCGTAGGGACTTAGCGATTTAGCATAAAGTCGCGTAACGTAGCTTTTTTTTTTTTTTTTTTTTTTTTTT
>JASMMZ010000001.1:22572341-22587580 GCA_038502455.1 Anisogramma anomala | reverse complement strand
CAGAGTATCGATATCAACGATTCAATTGGTATAAGGAGGGAAAAATGTGAAGTAAGGGGGAAAAGAGTAGTGTAGATAGGTAGGAAGATAGGTTTACCATTAAAATTGGTATAGTTAAAGATTGTAGGACTTAGTAGTTTTTGCTATTTGTAGTAATAATACCCGCAATGGTAGTAGCTATAAAAGTATTAACTTAGAAATTTGTTTACTTGCTGACTTGGTGATCTTTAAGACTTTTTGGAAATTAATCTTAACGTTGTCTTTAAAGCTGGTCTAGTGAAGGTTTTTTGGTGTTTTAAGTGATGGCAATACCGTTGCTACTTTTCAAGTACCTCTAAACATCAGACGTACTTGAAAAGTATTCCTCTTTGATATCTGTAAATAGCAGATGCAGCAGAAGGAAGCCTTTCGCAAAAATATTCCCTCTACCTTATAATTGCACAAAGCGTAACCAGAAAGTAACTTCTTCTTCTACTTAGCTTATCTTTACTTAACCTAATAAACACTCATTAGTATTGGTAGGCTTACCTATAGATGTAGGTCATTCGTTGTAATGTAGTTGATTCGAATTACTGTAGTCGAAGTAACTGGTATTGCATTAGAATTAGTTGATTGTTATACATAGTAAGTCCTAAGTTTGGCAGATAGATAGCTGGTTTGCGCAGTAATTTGTATGGCTAAATGCTTTGGTTTATGCCACACTTTAAAGTGAGTACATACTGCATTGTACATTCAGTGCAGTCCTACAAACTGTAGCTAATTTGCAGTTAGTACAATTAACTCAACTGACAGTTTAATTGACTTAACTTTACTGCATTTGACTGTTATTCCAACAATTGGAGTATAAAAAAGGATCGAAAAGAAAGATATACCTTTTTAGTCCAATGTTTAACAGGTTAATGTTTTTCCAATAAACAATGGAGAATATATAGGTTGGGGAAGGCATATTTATCAGAAAGTTCGCCAGGTTATTACAGGTTACAAGAAGTTTAAATACGCTTTACAATGCCTTGAATCTACCTACTAATTTTTTTTGATAATCTACGTTTTTTGGTTACAACCGTAAAAGCACGAGTGTTGAGCTTCACTGGTATATACCCTTAAGTTTATAACTTCTACAAATATTCTAAAAACCATGCATTCACCTATTATATATATTGAAAATACGATAAACTTGGATATTCTAGTTCAAAATCTTTATGTTAATCTTATGACTTTCTTCAAAATAATATTAAAAGGTGTTCAATTTATGACAACCAAGATTGTAAGTCAATACGTCACATTATTGTTCAATATTGATCGAAATAAAAACATATTTCACTTTATACCATTTTATTTATTATTAGAAATTCATTGAAAATATTATGAACCTTTAAGATAGGAAGGCAAAATATAACAAAGATATTCTCAAGGTTACTGATTAGCATAAAAATACAAACCTTCACGCTAAATAACGCAATAACTAGCTGACCAAGTTTTTTTATACTGAATAATGTGTGAAAACCCCTATCTTAGTTATAAAAATAACAATTCCAATCCTATATATTTATTTACTATTTATAGTCATTATGCATAGTATGTCTTTTAAGATATTATATCAGATATTGTGGTAAACGATACTTAACATGAGGTTGGTTGATAGGATTTTATCATTGCAACGTAGTAGATTCAAATCGTGGTTGAAGTTACTAGTATATATTATGACACAGATAACGGTTGGGTCAAGAAACAGGCCAGCAGGCAGCTGTACCACTCAGAGCCAGGTGTCCAACACATTAGGCGGGGAACATACATCTCTTATGTCAGCAACCCAGGGATAGGGTTACGCCTAAGAAGAATCAGGATATAGGCAGCACAAGCAGGAAACCGCCTATGCTGCCTAGCAACATAGGTAAATGATCTCGGACTGAAGAGCTGGATATATAAGAAACTCACTCTCTAGGCATTTCCTAGATTCAGTAGATAGCTCTTCAGTTGCCAATCTAAGTATTCAGTCTATACATCTGAATAGCCTCACGGCTTTTGATCATTACTTGTACGGTTGCAATATTGTTCACTCAGCACCTCTACTACCTTCTTGATAACATAAACCCTCTGACACCTTCTATATACTCATGGGTATTTAGTGTGATCATTACAGTGTATTAAATTCAAAATATTGATGTGTTACTTCTAAGTTTTGTAGATCGCTAGTTGGTTTATACACTAATTTCTATAGCTAGTTGCTTAAATTATATTCGAGTCTAAATTGAATACCTATTGTACTAAACTCATAATTGATATAGTCAATCCACGAATAATATATTCGAATTGAAATTAGCACAATAAACTTACAGTCAGTACAATCCACTTGATTATTTTATAATTGGCTGCTATTCTAATACTAGCGATTTTTTTGTACGTACGTATTAAAGTAACGAATTATCAATTTATAGTAAACCTTCAAGTGCCTTTTAACTCCATCATAAAAACCCCCCATCAATTATAATATGTTTTGCATTCAAATTGACTTTAGTTTCAATCTTTCGCTCTGTAATTCCAGGTATTATTT
Source organism: Anisogramma anomala (assembly GCA_038502455.1). NCBI lineage: Eukaryota > Fungi > Ascomycota > Sordariomycetes > Diaporthales > Gnomoniaceae > Anisogramma > Anisogramma anomala. The sequence goes on along the minus strand of JASMMZ010000001.1, from coordinate 22,585,029 downwards.
TTTGACTTCTGTATACAAATCCTTCGTTACAAACTTATACGTTATAAAATATGTACCTTTTGCTATAGCGTCCAAATACTTTTGTTTTACACATCAATACCTAATATATTTATTATTTTATACTATATACTAACTGGTTTATGTAACTATTGATCTATATAATTAATTTATCATCATTTACAAAATTTTTAAAACGTTAATGGGCGTAATTTTAATTATAACGTCGATAATGTTTAATTTTCCGTTAGATAATTTAAATTATCTCATTTACTAGGTTTATATACCTCATTTCTAATCATTAAGTTTATTATTAAACGTTCTTTCTTAATCGTAAAGAGGTTAAAAACGCATTTGTCAAAGCTTTGAACGTAAAAACAAACAACTACAAACATTAATGATAATCTCAACTATTAAGTAATAATCCTGAAAGTACCGTTGAAATTGAACCAATATTGAAACCTATTATGGTACCATAAATCATCAATGCTAATACTATTTGTATTATACGTTCATATTGAATAAATATTTAATATATAAGATTTCCGGTAATCGTAAATCATCAATGAAAGTTATAATATATAATAGGTATTATAAAAAATACATTTAAAATATAAAATCGATATTATTAAAAAAGACGATTCGCAAAATTCATTAATTTCGCCGCTTTTCAATTTACAGATACTATATCAATACCTTAATTATCAGAAGAGTAGTTAAATGAAATAATGTTTGTTAATTATACTTTCAAGTAAGTTGCTTATACTGATTGAAAGTTGACTATATTGTTTGTAAATTAACTGTATTGACTGTAAAGTTAATTATAGTATATGCTGACATCATACTAGGGTACAGGCTAAGAAATTGGCCATAAAAATTAGTGTGCAGACCGGCTAGCAGTCTGCCAAACCTAGAACAATACATCTACCACTTGACCACGTAATACTACTATTACTTCGACTACGATTCAAATCGATAACGTTGTAACGTCTAAAGACCTATTATTAGTAAGGCCTATTAACATGATAAGTACTTATATGGTTAAGCACAGATTGGCTAGGTATAAGAAGAAACTACTTTTATATTCCGCTTTTTGTAATACTAAGGTAGAGGAAAGATTTTTGCGAAGGGTATCTATTACTACGTCAATCCGCAATATTAATAAGGAGAAAATACTTATGGATTACGTTAGTTTACAATAGAAGTCAGGAGATAACGAAGGTATCTCTATTGAAAACACTAAAAAATATTGATTGGATCTTTTTGAGGAAACAATTTGAGATTGATCACTTAAAATTCTCAAAGATTATTAAGTTACTAAAGTGAACGAATAGCTAAGTTAACACTATTATGGGTATTAATGGTCAAAATTTTAAATCGTAAAAACAACTAAGTATTACGGCCGTCAATGAAGAATAATAACGAAAAATAACGAATGAGATTTATTAAGGCTTTTGAATCTATTTCCATTAAACACTAAAATAGAAGTTTTGGAGCCAAAATGTTAACGAAGATTTAGTTGAAAATATCTAAATAAATTCGTTAGCTATTACATCCTGGACTAAAATGTCGGCGAAAGGTTCGACCGTGACGCTCGTACTTTCCAAAGATTTCGTAAGTTTTTTAACGATTGGTTAATTAATATGTGAAAGAAGATTTAAAGAGGAATTAAGTAAAAGTTAAAGAAAAAGATTTGCTGCCAAGGGATCTATATTATAGACAAAACCTTTGGCTATTTAAAAAAGGTCTTTTTTGAAGTAGTATAACTTAAGGACTATATTTAAGATCCTCAACCTTAAAATCATCAACGTTAAAATATAGGAGAAAAAGGCAAGGGTGTTAATAACTATCGGCGCCTTTACATATGTTCTAGGGAGCCACCACTCCTAATCCCCAGACAAGTTAAACCTTTAACCACATTAATCCTAATTACTCGAACAATAACGATAAGGAATTTGTTAATCTACTTAGTAGCACAATACCCGCTTGTAATAACATGAAATACGCATTCAATGGAGGTAAAACACATAAAACAGCGGCTGATAATATGGAAAAAAAATCAACATCAACGTTATATAACGGTTAATGAAACAATATCGTTTAATACCTTGGAATTTCCCTTACAATCGCGCAGCCCTTTAAACCCTTTAAATTTTTTTAAAAAATCATCAAGTTTCCTCAGGCAAAAATTTCAATAGCAAATATGGTTATATATATAAACCAACCACAAGTCCTACCATAAGACTTTACCTCTTGTATCATGCAACTCGTCATTATCCCTATTATTGAGACTTTGAAAGTTTAAAACTAAAATTACCAAAAAACTAATATTGAATATTAAGATAACTATCGAAACCTTTCACCTTAATCAATTGAAATAGTTAATATTAACTACAAACTTTGTACGAATTTGGCTAAAATCGGGAATAAAAAAATAAAATAACAATTATTATGATTTTATTGAGACGAAAAAAATATCATTTCTCAATATGTACCAATAGATGGAGGTTCAGATTTTAGGTTTCTATTTATTATTTTCAGAAATTCTTACGGGTTATACAATTAATTATTACGTAATCTTCCCAACTAAGTAAAAAAATTTCCATGAAATCTATGATAATATAAAAATTTATTTCAAATACGACTTCCAGATCATATAATACCACACCAGTGTTATGACTCAAGTACGTTGGCGGGTCAGGAAACAGGCCAGCATGCAGCTGAGCTACCGGTGAGCCTCGGTGAGCACCGGCGAGCCTCAGTGAGTACCGGTGAGCCTCAGTGAGCACCGGTGAGCCTCAGTGAATACCGGTGAGCCTCAGTAAGTACCGGTAAGCCTCAGTGAGTACTGGTGAGCCTCAGTGAGCACCGGTGAGCCTCAGCACTGAAGATGGTATGAAGTCCATAGGATATAAGGACACGGCCATCACCACATAGATAGTATTTCCTTCATAGCTCTTCAGTTGTCAATCCAAGTATTCAGTCTCAGTATATTCTGAATAGCCTCACGGCTTTTGATTATTACTTGCACGGTTGCAATATTGTTCACTCAGCAACTCTGCTACCTTCTTGATAACATAAACCCTCTGACACCTTCTATATACTCACAGGTGTTTAGTGTGATCATTACAACCAGTAAGATCAAAATGAGAATAAAGACTAGAATAACGAATGAAAAAGGAAAAAACACTAATATATATATTTAATAAAAAGCTTAATAAATTTATGTTCTACTAATAAGTAATGAGTACATAATCATTAGCAAAACCACATTTTGTAAATAGGTATGAGTAGTTATTACAAATGTCAACGAGTTTAAATACGTTTTACAACGCCAAAATACCACCGATAAACCCTTATTTAACCAAGTACGGTTTTCGTTTGCAACTGTAATAACATATACGTAATACTCAATTGATATATATCCCTAAATTAACAACTTCCGCAACTGGAATAACAAAAACCCTTCAACTATACACTATATCTACCACAAGTATAGAGAGTACCAACATTCAAAATCTTGTCCAAAGCTTCTAAACTAACAGCTATACTAGCGAAAACAACGTGGATAAAACTCAAGAGAATCTATTAAACGCAAAAACTATCGTCGTATTAATGAAAAAAGAAATGGTGGATTTGTAACAAATCAAGTTATTTGTTAATTTAATATCTTCGGTTAAGTACGACAAATAATTAATGATATATTATATGTAGTACTTTATTGCTTTCAGATAGAAGTATTTGGATTTTATCATCCTTAATATGCCGTTAATTACTTTATCGATATTAAAGCTCATTATTATATCATAAACTTTTAAAACCAATATGCTTCGAGTTATACGTTTATATTTAACGAATATTCAGTATATAAAGTTTCCGGAAATTGTCAATTCCCTTTTCAACATTTCCTTGTTAACAATCATCATTAGAAATTCGACTTACGATATAAGGTTAATATTATTAATAGATAAACCATTCGTGAAAATTATTGACTTCGCCTTCGCTAAATTTACAAAAACCATGTTAATTACTCTTTTTATATAATCTAATAATTATTGAATCCTTTTATTTAACTTGTCAAAATCTTTATCTTATGAATCCTATGATCATTCCGTAATGGAAAGGTCATATAATACCACCAATTAGCATAGTATAGTAATGTAGACCGTATGGAACCTTTATTTCAAGTATCTATATAATTTTTCCCTGTCGGCTTTGTCGATAATCATTGAGCTTAGAGTTAGCCCTTCTTAATATACATTAATATAAGTATTATTTTTAGCCTTAATATTATAAAAACGAATTAATAATTCATTAAAGCCAAGTTGGATATTAGCAGCTAATGCTTCGATTAACTTATACTTTCAAAAGTCTGATTTTTTGACAACGCACCATTTCGCCATTAAAAACTCAATATCTTTGAGGAAAAGTATATAGTTAGTTTATATACCTAAGATACCAAAATTTTCACTCTTTGTAATTACTCAATAAAGATTAAAAGTTAAATTTTTCATACCTAACCTATTTTTAAAGTACGCCTAATACGTTGAAAACTAGTACATACCTATCTCGGCCAATTCATATAAAAGCTCAATATATCGTATTACCATATTAGCCAGAAACTTATCCTTTAGTTCTTTCGGTAACTTTAGTAGTATAATCCGTTAAAAATCGGTGGCAGATTATGTGTATATTTACGTAATATCCCAGTTATTAAGTTTAAACTAACCTTTTATATTAACAGTCAAATTGATAACAATTACGACGATTGAACGCTGGTTAATCCTTACTTTTATTTCTATATCTTTAAACGATTAGTCGAAACTTTTCGTATGGCCGGTCCATAATCTTACCTTTAACATCGTAAAATATCCTCAACTAAAAAAAATAACGTTTTGGCCTTTAAATTGTGTTAACGGTATTAATTATATAACCCTTGATAAAAAAAGTCTTTAATCTTTACTTAGTCACTTTCCTTAAATAGTTTATTCAATATATTAATAATACTTTCGACACGTAACTTAATGGTAAATTCTCTGTTAAACTTCACTTTTTAAAACACTCAAGCTATTGTGTATACCCTATTAGGCTTGTAATTCCTATTATCTTCTTCCTTTTTAGTATATATTTCCTTTCTTAGTAGTCTTCCATGACATCGATATTTTATTAACTTATTAAATATTAGTTCGAAAGTTTTATATTAACTAATCCGTTTGGCTTGGAGGTTATCGACGTTGAAATCTTTATGAAAATTAAGGGGTCGTTTATACAACTTAATCTGTATAACTCGGAAAGTTATAAAACTATTAGTAATTTTAATTACTACGTTTAAATTGGTAATATTTAAGATTATATACGGCTTATCCTATTTACATAACTCGCGTTACATAAGTATTTTACTTTGAAGGGGGAGGGATATTACATTTATTATGAATAGTCTGTTCCTAGTATTAATGGTATTGTTAACCTAGCTACGTGTAGATTCATTACTTAATTCCTTCAAGGCTTAATCATATATTATAACGCGTCTTTAGGTATTTAAAAATAGTTACGAATTAATCATTATACGTATATAAGATTTAAATAATAGTAAAGTTGGTATAAGTCTTGTAGGGCTAATAATATCATTGAAACCTTTTACTACTATTTAAAATCATGCCTTTTAACTAAAGGAACTTCCGATTTCTAATATAAGCATATTATAGGCCCTTTGTTAAAGAGCATATTCCTTTTCCACTTTAATAATACTCTAGTAAACATTAACGGAGATTTGTTTAAATTAAATTCTTATTAACTTAACGCTAACTTAAAATTTTATCGTAACAAAGTTGATACTAGCATCGTAAACTAATACGTTTAGTAACTTAAGGTATATATCTATCTATAAAGCACGTGGTACCTTTTACGTTTCCTTAGCCATAATAATATTAAGCAATTTAACGTCGTAAAAATCTGTAGCAAAGTTTATAATATATAGTATTAACTTGCGGTTTAGGTAATTTTTTTTTAAAAAAAAATCCGAATTAAAGTTTTAATTTTCCTTTAATATAAACTTAAACCTTTAAATAGCTTAGGGATAAGTTTGACTGTAGTGACAGAATCGTTTAATTGTTTTAAACGCTAATAGGTCTATATTTTCGTAATCAACCGCTTTAAAACCTTATATAACCTGTTGGTTACCAGATATTTAAACCTACAATATAATTAACGAAGTTCCATCTTTGTTAGGTTTAAAACAACTATTATTAACTCTAAAAGGTAAAACTAGAGGTACTTCTATTTGAAGCTGAACAAAAATCATTTATCGGCTTCAATTTATATCATTTCGTTAGTCTCAAATTGAACGTTAACGTTAATTTTTTTCCATATCTTTAAAGAAAAAGAGGAAGAAGGTAGGGGATTCCAAAATATAAAAAACAATAAAACCAATAATATTCTTCAACGTTATCGATTCTAGTAAAAATAGTTTTTTTTCTAAAGCTAAGGTTAACCTTAACTTTACTAACATCTATATAGTTAAGTTTCGTAATAGTATTAGTATCCCTTCGTAATGCGACATGTTACAAATTACCTTTTATTAAGTACTGTATCGCCCCCGTATCCAGTATAATCCCTTAGAAAATCTGTTTCGTATAAAGATCTTAAATAGTAAAAAGGTATATAAAACCAGAGTTTTTATCATTATATCAGCGATAAAGGTTTTTACCTATAAGAAGATATGAAAAGGCGTGGTTGACGAGTTATTACGTTGATTTTAAGCTATTACCAATGCTAATATCTTCGTACCAGCCGATAGCCTTAAACTTTCCCCCCTATTCTTTCACCTTTTTACTCTTAAATCCTATAAGTTATTAGAAGTAATCCCAATTAAAAATAAAAAGGAATCACATATAGTATATCACTTGTTTTAATTTATGCTTGGTAACAGTACAAAGTATTAATTAGAAACCTTGTTTGCCGCAAATCCATAATTTTTTAGCGGTTAAAGTAAACTTACCTAGACGATTTAAAAACCTTAAAGAACAGGAATACCCCCCTCTGTAGGTAACTTGGTTACGACTTTAGGTCCAAGCCTTTTGTTAACCGTATTAACAGGGCCCTTCGTACTTACAGTCGATGTAATACATTTGGAAAGGGTTTTCTTCGTCGTTAATAAATTTAGAGGCCTCAAGGTATATACCAATCGGGCCGAAGACTCGAACAATTACGGTTGTTAAAGAGGAACATAACTCGTTAAAAAAACTCTCGAAAGTGGTATTAGGGCATTAAAAGACGTATTTGAACTTCTTATAACCTGTAATGGCTTGTTATATCTGCTGGTGTAACATACCTTCGCTAGCTCCCACGTTCCCTATTACTTATTGATAAAGTATTAGCTTATTAAGTATCTAGTTAAAGAGGTCTGTTTGACTTTTCAACTTTTTTTTATAATTTAATATATAAGACCACTTAACAACATTCTAATCGGTATAGTACTAAGCAAAATTGACATTGTACTCTAAGTAATCATTTAGGCCATCGTAAATTTCACGAAAGGAAAAACAATTCATTAAGTACTAGAGGTAATAATCTTTAACTTTACCAGTAAGGATACTGGGAAACAGAGAATAAAAACCTGATAGTTTTACTTATAACTGGCGGAAAATGTTTAAAAACGGGCGTAACTTAATGTCGATGAGTTTGTATGACTTACCGTTGTACTTCTCCTTTCCTCCTTCGACTTTAACGAATATAATAATTACGACGTAATCCGTATCCATTATAAAAAAACGTCTAGAGGAAAAGGTGATATAAAAGTTATAAGGACCCTTCGAATCCCTTAGCTGGTATTAGGGGAGGTGTTAAGGTGATTGGTATTAGTAGGCAAGATAGTTATCTTTGGTGGAGTCTGGGGGGAAGAAGCCAATAGCTGTACCCATAATAGGCTTGCGTATAAAGTTAACTCGCCTTTGATTTAACTGCTAGAACTAAATATATTGAATAGTTTAAAGGAAAGGGAGTTAAGGGTTTCCGTTGCGGAGAACTTAGTGATAATCCTTTTGGTATTAAAGGGTACGTTGAAGTTCCTACTTAATTAACTAATAGATTTAAGGGCTTACGGCATATAAGTAAATCATTTCTTTACGGCTAATAATACTAGTACATTAAGAATCTCATATGATAGGGTTAAAAGAACTTATCTGAGCTTGAGCTAGTCCTTAAGAACGAGTATAAAGGTGCCAAGAACTACTATCGCTAGAAATACCTTTATCTTTTACTAGAATTAATTAAATAATTTTATTTATTACGTGTTTACATAAAAAGTTAGTAAAAATTATATTTTTCACTTTTTTAATAAGTAGATCAACCCATTCATTAGCCAATTTACTTTTTAACCTGGTTTTGACTTATTTATCCGCTATATTTCACATATCTAAGGCCTATTCATTAATTTATTCGTAATAGTCGTTAAGGGCCATAAGATTCGTATTATGTACGATGAAGTCTAAATCGAAATCATAATAACCGATTATATTAGTAAAGTGCTCTAAGATATTTTTTTAATAACTTTGGTAAACTGTAGGTCATTGTTGTGGTATTTAACTAATATAACGCCGAGAGCTATAATTATTTTTTCCCTAATGTAATTGGTAACGGTATTAATTACATTTCGTTTCAAAAACATTATAACGAAGATTAAAAGGTGTAAAAAGAGAGTAGCATTGAGCAATAAATTGTAGGTTTGCCGTTAAAGTTAGTATCAATTAAAGATCGTATGAATTAAATTTTTTTACGATTTATATTGGTAGTACCCGTAATATTAGTAGCCGTAATAGTACTAATTAAGTCGGTTATGCACTTTCTGACTTAGTAATCTTTAAGACTTTTAGGCGGTCAATATCAACGCCTTAAAAAAGGATTAATAAAGATTTTTTGAGGTTTCCAATAGCGATACCGACGCCTACTTATAAAATTACCACGATAGCTTACACAATCTAAAAATCTTCCTTATATACTGCTACGATAGCTGACATAGTACTATAGAGGCACTTCGCAAAAACCTTTCCTCTATCCTTAGCCGTCGTTTGACGTAAAGCATAATTAGAAAGCAGCTTATTTTTTTACTTAGCCAATCTGTGCTTAAACTAATTAGCACTGATCAGTATTAGTAAGCCTTTATCGTTGCAACGTAGTCGATTCAAATCACTCTAGTCGAAGTAACTGATACTGCATTGATGTTGTAAAGTCTGAGTTGTAGATTCTAAGTTTGGTAGACCACTAGCCGATTTGCACACTAATTTGTATGGCCAAACGCTTTGGCCTATGCCCCACTCTGAAGTGGGTACGTACTGCACTGCACTTGCAATGCAGTGTATTCAAATCTTATAAACTGCAGTCAATGTGCAGTACGTATAATCAACTTTATTGCAAGTAAAATTGACTTAGCCGTACTGCATTTGACTGCTATTATAACATCAAAAATATTTTTTTTCTTAGAAATGATGTGTTTATAACAGCTAATCAACGTGTTATGGAGGATTTCAACCTTTCAAAATGGAAGCTAATTAAAATATTGGCCAAAGATATATTAGTAGATATTAATTAATTATGGATTCATATTTGTTATATGAAGATCATTCGTAACAAGTTCTTTAAATAAAGTTCAAAATAGTGAATTATAAATCCAGCAAAGATTAATAAGACCAAAGAAATATGTCTACAACGGTACCTTAAACAAAGGGCTCAAACGGCTTACATTCTTATGCTATGTTAGCCTGAAGTATTCTACGACTTTTCGATTGTAGTAAAAGTTTAGGATTTAATAGATATGGACTTTAACAGAATCAATAAACGTATTTAGCAGGAAATAGACAATTTTAATAGAGGTATTAATATACTATTGGTAAACTTAACGGTGGCGAAATGTATCATTTTTAGGAACGGTTTTTTTTACAAATAATACCAACTTTAGTTTTTCAATCGGATTTTTATTATATTTGTTAACGGAAACTTATTCGATAAGTAGCTTGCAATTATTGGGAATCTCGTATAGAAAATATCCGTCAGATATAAGCGTATAATACAAACTGTATTAGTACCAGAAATTCACGGCATAATAACAAAATTTAATATTAGTATAATAACTAATAATATGTTAAGAATTATTATAAAATAACTGAAATTATTTCTATTACCTATAATTATTTATAGTAACCTTTCAAGCCTTTACAAATACGTTTTCAAGCTCGGTATAATTAATGAAATACGTTTCATAATAAACGTAATAGTTTTAAAAAAGGTATATAAAACATGGGAGCTTAACGAACCTAAGAGAATGAATAACGAAAATAACCCTATCAACGTTATAACTAAAATTATACCCAATGGCGCCTTAAAAAGTTTGTAAATAACGATGCATTAACTATACAAATTAAACGTTACGTGAATCGGCCGGCGCGTAACATAGAAAAAGAAGAATATCCTAGCTAATTAAAAGATGGTCGGAGTAACGATATGTAAGAAAAGCGTACCTAAAATTATTGACAAAAGTTATATATTGATAACGTACAAGTTTATTATGAAAATTGTGTATGTGAGTCGAGGAAGTTAACGCTTCGAATAGTGGGACGGAAGACTGTAATTCAAGTTAATTTCGGTGCGAACCAGGCTGAAATTGCTAGGGGTCCTGCCGACAAAGATAGGAGAGACTTTAGCGATTATCATAAATTGATAATTAGCCTCGTTGACTCGTACGCAGAACAACAATAAGTCCCTAGTATTAAAATAGTAATCAATTGTAAAACAGCCAAGTCAACTGTACTGATTGTAAGTTAATTACATTGACTGCACATTGACTACATTGGCTGTAAGTTAAGTATAGGGAGTGCCTAATTCAGACTGAGGGCCCAGGCTAAGCAGTTGCCCATACATATTAGTGTGCAGACCGGCTAGCGGTCTGCCAAACTTGGAAGTAATATATTACCACTTTTAATGCAATATATTAGTTCCTTCCACTACGATTCGAATCGATTAAGTTGCATCGATAAAGACCTACCAAGAAAAAGCTTCATTCCAATTTACATTCACAAAGAATCCTCTCTCTTTTGCGTGTACAAACCTAAATGAGCGTGGCAATCAACCTCTTGAATTGTGCTGCCTATTAATTGATAAGCCAAATCGCCTTGCGTATACAAGCCCAAATCCTTTACAATAGTTAGCCAAATCATTGTTGTCATCTTTTTTGATGCCTTTCTTTTTGAACCTTTGTTTCAAAGGACTCTTGCTAATTTTAACCTTTTGCTTGCGGCTATCACAGTATCCTTATTTTTGCTTCCAGGGGGACGGTTCTACTTTTTGCCAATAGGGAGGGTTGCCGGGGTGTTATACTCGAAGGGGGCGCGGTCGCGGTCAAAATAGTAACATTCCAATGTTCGGCAATAGCCTCATCTTGAACGGCCAGGTGCCCGTAATTAGGGAGGTCCGACGTGTTTGTCGTTATTGCAGAGGGGGAATGTAACAGGCTAATTTCATTGAAAGGGAAGGCAGATTGGCAAAAAGTAAGGCTGGGTGGGGGGCTCGCTAAGTAAGGGTGGAAGGTGGCAGGTGACGATCGTGACTGGTTTTCGAAATGTGTACGTGTAAAGTATGTTGAAGTTTTCACGTAGTAAAATGCATGGGGTCCACTCGCTGATTCACATCTACAGAAAGAGTGTATTTTTACCAGTGCCTCATTCCATTCTCGTCATAAAATGGCATGGTATGGCAGTACCGATTACAAGTCACCTCGTAGCACGGCATCACGTAGCAAGAAGCACTCCAAAATGACACATAGCGTGGAATAGCGTACTAGTATCCACAAGAACAGCCACATTTATCCCGTTATGGCATGACTTTGCGCCTTGGTTGTGCGTCCAACGGCTGCACACCTGTGACCTCGAGGCACAAGGGCACGTAGTGACCTCGAGCTTCCACATACGCGGATGCCTTGATGAATGACTGCCTACTGATGAGTGTGAGAAACGGACGACTGTCGTTGCTTCTACCGAACAAAAGTGCCAAGTATCTTTTTCAGATCTTGTGTGAAACCCAACTTCATGCCGACATCAACTGTTGTGCCTACCTTCCACGCTCAGCAGATGAAAATAAACCCAGCCCGTCCTATAAACTCCCTGGCATTCGCTTTCTCACATTTTTTTTTTCTTTTTTCTTTGTCACAACATGGACCACCAAGGATATCCCCAAGACACGGAGGCGGAAGCATACGAGAAGTGGATCAAGAGGAACGGGTTCCTCTATGCCCCACCGGCCTATGAACTTCCCCGCTATAATGTCCATAGTATGTTGTTCAGGGTATATCACTTGGGTGATGACTGACATGATGATCCCTCACGTGGACTCTACTACGCGGAGTCGAGACCATACACCCGCACCCGCTCGAGGCGACACCTACGTCGGTGTTATGAAGCAGAGCAGCAATGGCATGTCCACCAAAGCACTGGTGTTAATCGGCACCGTCATCGTGGTACTCATCGCAGCTGCTATCGTGGTCGTGGTCTTCGTTCAGCAGAGAGCCCACCACAGCACGCCGCGAAACACACCGACCATAGGAGGCACCGCCACACCGACGCCCGTGTCTAGCGAGCCCAAGCCAGCCCAAGGTAGGTTACACGCTCGTCCAGTCGCAGACAGGCAGCTCATCGTCCCTCCCCCC